>JAENRP010000541.1:0-19696 GCA_024741835.1 Diplocarpon mali | reverse complement strand
CTTATCTCTTATCGGTAGACCTCTTAGTGAATTGCTACCATATGAAATATGAGGGCTGGCCGATATGGTAAAGAGAGTAAGGTAGTATTGAGTAGTAAGTAATAGTAGTAGTTATTGAAGAACTTGGAGACTTAGGAGGCTTAATTCCTAACTATAGGAGCGAAGCAATCTATATATATAAAATATCTTGAGCTTCTAGAACCTTCTAGTATATTGGAGTTATACTAGATTATAAATCAATATAGGTATACGTAATGCAATACGTAATCCTTTGATTTNTAATATAGTTTTAGCTAAACTTAGTACTATGAGTCATATCTAAATATAGAACTATGACTCATAGCCAGGATATAGAGTTTATAGCTAAATTTAGTATAGCTATGATTTCTAATCCAACTAAGCTAATATAGCTATGATTCTATATTTAACATTAGTCTACTTGCAATAGCTTAATAAAATAGGGGCTAAATATAATAATTTACGCAATTTGCTAATAATCGGTAAGGAAAAACACTTAATCATTAGAAAATATAAGTACCTATAGCTTTTCCTTAATATAATAGAGCAACTTTTGATAACTTTAAAAGGTATAATTAATATATACTACTTAATATAAATAGAGATCTAAAGGCTATATAAAGATTTGGATTTCCTTTAGTAAAGCGCCTTAAATACCTTTTGAACTAAGCTGGCTATAATATAGACTTTAGTATTATAGTAAGAGTAAGGGAAATATGCTAATACTACTAACTCTATACCAATGCCTTTTATAGAGTCCGATTTAAGCTATAAGATAATATTAGCTTTAATTATACTATATATATTAATATTACTTAGTTCGGTAGAAGGAACGCCCTTTATATAATTGACGAAGCAATAGGATTTAAAGCCGTAAGGTTCCTATAGAAGGGAATAGGAGTATATTCGGCTGACGTAGTATTTTAAGCCTTTAAATTAGCATAGCTGGATATATATATATTAGACCTTTTAATTTTATAGTATATAACTATAGTATTAACTTCAACTTAATAGAGTTTAGAAGCTTTTTAAGATCTATAGGAATAACCCTTAAACTGGTTCTTATAAAAGCATATCATTCTATTAGTAAGGTTAAATAGTATTATCGTCCTTTAAGACGTGCCTTTGATATTATAATAGCTAAATAGCCCTAATTAAGCGATAATAAGCGCTTGCAAATGGTAGTTAAAGCAATTAATAATATAGTAGGACCTAATAGAATAATCCCTATACTACTTGTTTTTAAGGCATATTTAAGGCTAATTGAATTAGATCTATTAAATCTATTAGTAGAATAGAAGGCGGCAATAATTAAGAAGGCTATAAAGGAAGTAAGGAAAATCCATACTATTCGTAAGGTTAATAACGCTTTAAGTATAAGAAATGGCCTTAGAACCACTTATATTTATAATTTAAAGCTAAAAGACCTAGTGCTAGTATATAAGGAAAAGGAAGGATAGATAGGCCTATTTAAGTTCTTAAGCTTAAAGAACGAAACCTATATAATCAATATTAGTAGTAGAATAAGGTACTTTAGATCGATAAGTATACGCCTATTTAAAATCGATAATAAAGAAAACTGCTTAAAGGAAATTAAAGGAATTAAACTTAAGGATCGAATGACTATTAAAAGGGAATAGAACGCAATTGATATTAATAAAGAAGTAGAGCCTTCCTATTTAATTTAGCTGCAACTTAATAGCTATAAGTAATTATTAAAAGTAAAGGTCCCCTTTATTAAGCTTATTTCCAGCCTTCTTATAATCGATGACGACTATAATACTAAGATATAGATATCCTTTAAAGTAGATAATAAGCTATATATAGCTAAATTAAAGGTATTCTTAATAGAGAAGGAGAATAAGGACTAGGAAGTATTGCAAAAGCTATAGGCAGAAGGTAAGATTACTACTCTTAGGCGCCCTTTTTAATAATCTCGCTTAAAGGAGTATTAAAGGCTGATGAATTAAAGGGTATTTATATTAATAAACATAAATAACCTTATAGTAAAAGGCAAGAGGATCTTTAAATTGAGAATAGTTAATAAGATAAAGGGAAAGGAAATAGATCACCTCTTTGAAAAATCAAGGCTAGTTTTATAAGCTTAGAATAATACTAGTAAGAAGGAGGAAGGTATAATCACTTAATCTCTAACTATCTAATACGCTAGCTAACGCCTTTTAGTATGCCTTTTAGCATTAATTTAAAAATACTTTAAAAAATAGGGCAAGAAGGGCATTCTCGGCCTATAGGATATTATATAAGTATATACTTAGGCAGCTTCGAAGCTACTATGCGATATATTTGTATTTCCTTTATAAGATATCGCTAAGCTATTCCCTATAGGTATAGTTTTTAAAGTAGTACTGCTGCTTTATAGCATTCCCGAATTAGGAAATCACTAGTTTAGCACCTATTATAAGCACTATCGCAGCAATCTTAGTATAGTCAATTCAACTTATAACCCCTATCTATTATTAACCTTAAGCACTTCTCCTCTTTTTAGTATTATAAGTATACAAATAGATAATATGTTGCGCCATGAGGAGCCTCAGGCGCTGAGGCCTCTGAGGACTGGCTTATGTAATATACCTCTGAAGTGGCCACGGAGCACTTCTATAAAGGGAGCTCAGATATATAGTTAAAGTAGAATTTTATAAGCTTCTGCTACTATTAGGAATCTACCTTTAAATATAGTACAATAGTTATTAGCACTATTTGCAACTCTTAAAAGCAAACGATTAAAAAATCCACTATATTTAAAGGCTTCTTAAAGAGGTTTTACTACTATTTTCATCTATTCTCCTTTGCTTATACGTATTATACGACCTAATTCAACGTTCTAACGCTCTTAGCTAACCAATAGAACCTATACTCCCTACTATCCTAGTCAATATAAGCGAATACTAGCAAAAGGGAGAAGCTTAGGAGCTTAGCTCTAGTAGAGTTATACTTTAGGATAGGAAGTTATAGCGCATTTGGTACGCTAAGCTAGAGTTTTAGGCCGAGTTTCTACAGCTTTAAAAGCATATAGAGAAGCTAAGGTAGGTTAATAACCCTAAACTGTATACTATAGAAATGGGAAATCAAGCTCTGCTTTATAAGAACGAAGCTCTATATCTGCTAGATCTAGAATTAGAACTGCTATAGCTTGAAAAAATAGTAGAAGGACGGGATTAGAGAATATTGCAAAGCTATTATAAGTTATACTAATAGTAGGAAGCTACCGATTAATAAACGCTAGCTCTAGCACTACTTGAAAAAACAACCGCCTACGATATAGCGCTAGAGTATAAAATGGCGATTAAGCAATATAATCTCGTAGTAAAAGCTTAGAAAAGGAATAGGAGCTCTTATACTCAATTATACTATTGGATTATTAAGATAGTATACCCTACGTTGCTTCGAGCAGTACAATATAACTGTAAGGAAGTAGGGAAACTATTAATTCAATGGATTATAGAGTACCTACGCAAGGAACTAGCCCCCTTTAAGGTTAGTATAATAGAGTCAATTCGAGAAGACTATAATAATAAGCTCTTTAAAACAAGGAGTAGTAAAGTAGACCTGAAGATATGGCTTGCTAGCTTTAAGGAGATCTATTAGGAAGTATAAATGTATAGAATCCTAAAGGTTTAAGGCTTTCTAGCGATTATAAAGTTTCTATAGTCAATTTACTACTAAGCTCCTATTTAGTCCTAGCAGATCTAGGCAAAGCTTATTAGAGATAATAAGCTAGGTTTAAAGTATAGAAAAGATATAGTCTATTATATCAATTGGTTCTTAAGCTTAATAGAGCGAAGCCTTGCAAGCTCCTTATTATAGAGACCTAGGTATGGATGAATCACGTGATAAAAGTCATATAATAGGACAGGGCCGATAGGAGGATAAAAGGAGCCTCTTCTGTATATAGAGATAGCGCGCAGCGCCATAGTACTGAATATACCCTATACTTAGGACTTGTTCCTAATACTTTGTCTAAGAGAGCCCGCTTGTAATGCTTCCTCTTCTTATTTTTAGGTCTTCCCTTAGGCCTATTCTTGTATTATCTCCCTTTTGTTTTATATTAGTAACCTACGCAAGGACTGATTTCTTAAGATTTCCGTCCTTATACGACCTTATCAATCTCTTAGTTCGCAGATAAGAGACCGGCCTTTTAAAAAACTCTTTTAAAATACTTATAGCATTTTGTTTAGCTTTAAAAATCATTAATTTCTCTATCCTTAATCGCCTAGTTACTTAGAACTGTCGATTTTCGTTTAGCAACTATTAATAACCTTAGATTTTCCCTTTTCAGCTTTGCTTTAAAAACCCTTATTTTCTTCCTTAACTCTGAGATTTTCGGAATTTTCAGCTTCCTAGTATAAAGAGTTTAGCGAACCCTATAATAGCAATCTCAAATAGCAGTAGTTTTAAGTACTCGAGTAATACTAAGCGTAAACTTCAATTGGAAGTATCTCTTTAAAATCCTTAGAAATCCAAATCTAATAATTCAACCGCCTTAAGATAATAGAACTTTAAAAATTGCCTTAGAATTATCTTTAAAGACCCCTTTATTCTAAGGACTAATAGGAATTAGCCTAAAGGCTAAGAAGAATCTTATATATAAACCTTATCTTAAAAATTAGTCTTTAATTAAGTAAACCTTATCTTATTATAATTAGTTGCAATACTCCTATTAGCTATTTAGCACTTACTTAGAATCTCTTAGCAAACTCAAATTAAACTTTTAATAGAATCCGGAATTCTACTCTTAAGCCTAGCCTATAAGTAAAAGGATAAAAAGATATCTTTAAATAACTTAAGACTACTACTTACTTTTTTAATATTAATATTAGAAAATATTAAAAATAATAATAATTTTAAACTTTTTATTAACCCTTTATTTAAATCTTTTTAAACTCGTCCTAATCACTTTAAGATTAACTCGGATTCTAAGTATTCTTTAAGCCCTTTTGAATTTTAAAGTACTCCTCTTAGCAATCAATCTTACAATATCGAAGCTTCTCCTTTGCCCCTTATAGATTCTATCAACTTAGATAGTTAATATAAAACAATAATAGCTAAATTTAAGGCTATTATTAGTCACTTTCCCTTCCTTAATTCCTTTAGCGCTCCTTACTTTATAAGCGCTAATATTACTAATTTCCTTAAGCAATATAAGGAAACTTATTACAATTTTAATATTATATAAGAGGATATAATTTCTTAACTTCCTTACTACTATAATTATATAAGTAAAGATATTATCAAATCCCTCCTTAAATGGAAAACTTATAATTTATAAGAACTCTTTATTAAGGCCTTTAAATCTGAATTCCGCAAATTTAATAGATAGCAGATTCGCAATACTTTAGCTTTCTTAAAGGAATTTGTTCTAATCACTTATACTCTTAAGGAAATTAAGAACTACTATCAGACTTTTACTTATATATCAAATACCTTAATTAGCTAGAAAATACTTAGCAAAGTTGAAAGAGGCCGCCTTTTCTTACTCGGATTACCTATTAGCTTTTAAAATAAAATTATTAAGCATTTTAAGATCGATAAGCAAGACCTTATAACCTTCGCCTTATTTAAGGAATTTTCGGCCTTTACTTTAAAATCAGATCTTAATAAGAGAACTATTAATACTATAGAATAGGAAAAAGCCCTTACTCCCTCTTATACTAAAGACCTTAAGAGCCTGGTCTAAGAATACTCGAAAGCTTTAAAAGTTATAAAAGAGGCAAAGAAGAACCTAGTAGTTATACCTTTCACTTGCAGGCCCGACCTAAGAGTAAGATCTAACCTTAGAATTAAGGAACTTAAGACCTAATTTATAGAACTCCGAATCTAAAGCTTAAAAACTAAGATTAATAATCTCTTATAAGAAAAATAGCATATTCCCTAATTTAATAATAGGCAAAACTCAGCTACTATAAGCCAACTTAATAGTTCCTATTACTAGACTCCTACTCCTTATTATTTAAAATAACCAGCTAATATAAGAACTTAACAGTTGATTAAAAAAGGAGAAATTGATCCTAATTAGTACTCTACTAATATTAATATTATAAGGTATTAAAAGAATAGCAATAGAAGAAGACTAACTTGCAACTTTTGCAATAATAAGGAACCTAACTGCCCTTTATATAAGTATTATAACGATTATCCTCTTTTCTATCGTTTTATTAATACTAGGATTATATATATTAATAAGTATAAGATGCTTTATATTAAAGATCCTAGGCCAAAGGCTATCCTTATTAAAAAATATTAAAATCGCTTATAGCTATAGACTATTTAAATAATAATATATAGTATAAAGTAGGATAAGGATTTGGCCGAATAAAAGCGCATTATCAAAATAAACTCTAAGGTCCTAACTTATATATATATAGGTCTAGCTAATAATCTACCTAAGGGAATGCTTATTAATTAAACTCCGAACCAGACTGCTACTAAAGTCAAAGGAATCTCTATTTTAAAGTAAGTTAATAATAATATATCTGCTAATATTAATGCTGCTTTTGTATTTAAAAACCCTTAGAATACTTAGCGTCCTTCTAGATCTACCACTCCTTTAATACTAATAAAACCAGCTAAAGTCCTATAATCAACGCATACAACTTAAGAATCTTAATATAAGGTCCAAACGCTAAAAGATACCTAATAGTCTAGAACTGCAATAGAAGAGGATAAAGCCGATATAGTAAACGAATTGATCAGAGATATAATAGATAAAGATGGCTTTAAGCTTAAAGATTAAGAAGTTAAAGTTATTATATAGACCCTTGACCTTAAGCAAAAGAGACAGATATTAAAATAGGAAAAATTTATCGATAAATACGCTAGTTCAATTATAATAGAGAAAGCTATAGAGAATATTATAGCTTAGCAAATTAACCTTATATTTAAAGACCTATTTAGTTTAATTAAATGCTTTAATAAAGTGCTAAGAAAGTATATCCCAATTGCCTTTAAAGATTTAAATAATAATAAGGAAATGGAAATTATAATATAAAAGAATTCTAAAAAGCACTTAGCCTTAATCAAATGTCTTTAGATTATAAAAGATAAAGGAACTTAAAGGTATTATAATATTATAGCAATAGCTTTAATATCTTAGAATATCAATTGAAATTATTTAGCAGTTATAATAAAAAGCCCTATTATTATTTATTTAATAGAAGAATTAGTTAAAGCAAAGGCTCTAATCGATTATAGTTTAAAAGTTAATATAATAATTAGAAAAGTAGTAGAAATAGCTTAATTAATAATTATTAGCAATCAACTTCTTATATATTCAACTGTCTTTAGATCAAAATACAATTTTAATAAATAGGTGAAAAATGTAAAGGTTAAAGTCGAAAGGATTATTAATTATATCGACTTTCTAATAATAGAGAATTCTTCAAATGACATTCTTTTAAAAATACCCTTCATTTTAGAATCTTAGCTAATATTTAACTATCTTAAAGATAGTCTTATAAAAGCTAGTCTTTAAAATATAAATCGATCTTTAGAAGGACAAATGGTTATTATAAGAGATATAGCCGAATTTTAGAATAAGGTTTTAAGAAACGATTAGCTAGTATAAGGGCTAAGCTTAATGCTAGTAAAAGAAGGCACTTAATAAGGAGTTATAGCAAAAGGAAGGTGAGTTTGCCGATTTTAAATAATAGCGATTTGACTTACAATCTTAGCTTAAGAGTTAAATCTGGAATTTTAAAGAATAGTACAATCGGCGTTTTATTAGCTTAATAATTAAGAAAAAAGAAAAATAAGGTAAAGAAGAGAGTTCGTTTTACAAATTTCAATAATTTACTAATTATTTTAAAAAACTTAAAAACTACTTATAGGCTAGACTTGCGAGTGAAATATAATAAAATTACTAATAATATTTCCATTTATATACTTTAAATTAACAACTTAGAAAATCTTTTATTTATTTTTAAAAAAGAAAATTCAGACTATTTTATAAGATTTAATAAAAAAGGAAAGAAGTAGAGAAGTATAATACTAGCTAATATTCAAACTATATATAAAAGTAAGGCAAATAAAGTACAACTAGTAGATTAGGGAATCTTTAATAGCTTAAAGCTTAAAAGACTAGATGATTAGTTTAAATAAGATAAAAAGCTTCGACCTTTAAAGCCAGATAGTAGATTCGATAAGTTTATTATAAGTAGATTTTCTAATAAACCTATTGGATATTAGCTAATAAAAGAGCATTTTAATATACTAAAAATTAAAGACGACCTAATAAAGCAAGAACGCGAACTACTTTATAAAACCTTAATAAATCGAAAGGACGCCTTAGCTTTTGACTAAACGGAACTTAATCAAATTTAAAAAGAGGTTACGCTTTATATTAAGATTAAGATAATACCTTATAAAGCTTAGTAAGAGAAAACATTCGGAGTTTCTAAAGCTCTTTAAGAAAAGGTAATCGAAATATTAAAGGATAGGCTGAAATAAGGCATTCTCAAATTCTATAATAGCCCTTATAAAAACAAATAGTTCTTAGTTGCTAAGAAAGAGAAGGGAACTTACAGACTAATAATAGTAGTAGTAGAGATAAACCGAGTAACTATTAAAGATGCTAACGTTCCTTCGAATATAGATAAGTTCTTAAATAAATTCGCAAGATTAACCTATAGCTCTCTTATTAACTTCTTCTTTAGATATAACCAATTCATTCTTAATATTAAATCGAGAGATATAATAGCAATTTAAACCCCTTTTAGGCTACTTTAAATAATAAGATTACTTTAAAGGATTATAAATTTAATCGCTTAATTTATTCGCATAATCTATAAGATACTAATAGATTGCATACCTAATATTATACTCCCTTATATAGATAATATAGGAATAAAAGGATTAAGATTATTCTATAACTATAAAGAAGTTCTCTTTAGCATATAATAATTTATAATAAAATACATTTAGAATCTAAACTAGGTGCTTATACAATTCGAAAGGATAAGAGTAATAATTGGTCTAAAGTTATAATACTATCTTCTATTAATGGAAATTATTAGTTTTATTACTAATTCTAATAGCCGAAGTCCTTAAAGGGCTAAAGTACTTAAAATCGACAAATAGAAGAGGTATAATAATATAGCAAAAGCCTGCGCATTTATTAGCATTATAGTATACTATCGCATTTAAATTAAGGATTTTACTAAAAAGGCAGTACCTATTTATACCTTATTTTAGAAAGGAGCTGAGTTTCAATAGGAGGAACCTTAAATAGAGGCTATAAAACAACTAAAGCAAGCATTGCTTAAAGCGCTATATCTAATTAAAATAGACTATAGAGCTAAAGCTAAGCCAATTGTACTAATAGTTAATACAAGCTTAATCGGATAGGGTACTATCCTTTAATAAGCTGATAGCTAATAGAAAAGATACTTAGCTTACTTTAAAAGCGGTCTTTAGAATCTAGTAGAGATAAAGTATAATACTATTAAATAGGAATGCAAAAGAGCTTTAAAAGTAATAAAAAAGATAAGAAGCGACCTTTATAGCACTTACTTTATCCTTAAAACTAATACCAAAGTATTAATAGAATAATTAAATAAAGCTATAAGCGACCTACTTAAAGCCTTGCTAATAAAGTGGATTACTTAAATAAGACTAATAGACTTTAAAGTCAAATATATTCTAAGAATGAAAAATACTACTATAGATAGCCTTTTAAGAAGAACTTGCCCCTATCCCTCTGATTTGATTAAAGAAGACGAAACAGATATTAATAAGTAGGTAGAAAATAAAGTCGGTTATCTATTAATATATTACCTTAAAGGGACTCGACTCCTAGTCTTAGCTTACGAGTCAAATAAGAGAATTTTATCACTTAACTACTTAAGTAACTCTAAAGAAATCGCAAAATTTTTAATCATATTTAAACAATTAAAGACAGTTGCTCTTAAGGATTTTTAGAAATTTAAAGCTAAAGCTCTGATTTATCTAATATAAGGAAGATAATTGTTTAAAAGGAGCGATAACTCATTCCTTATATAACTCTGCTTAGATAATGAAAAACTAAAGGCTAAGGCTATCTAGGATATTTATAAGGAAACTGGCCATTAAAGGGCTAAGTCTACTTACTATTAGCTCTTAAGAAAATTCTTTTAGAAAGGTTCTTTTAAAGACTATAAAGCTTTTGTAAAAAGCTGCATCCCTTATTAAAAATGAAAACCTAATTATAAAGAGAATCTCTTATTCCTAACTCAAATATTAGGCCTTTTTTATAAAATTAGCTTTAATATTATATAAGTACTATCTACTAAGAATAAGATAATATATTTTATTCTAGTAAAGGAAGACTTATTAAAATGGCCTAAAGGACAACCTTTAAGATCTGCTAACTCTGAATCTATTGTAAAGTTCCTTTAGGAAGACGTAGTCTATTACTATAGACTTTTTAATAGACTAACTATTAATAGAGGCCTTAAAAACAAAGGAGTAGTTAAAGCTTTCTTATAAAAATATAGCATTAAGCGGGTTTAAATCTTAGTATATAATTCAAAAGCTAATAGAATTATAGAATAAGGATACTATAACATTCTTAATAGTCTATCTAAAGTTACTTATAAAGGATTTAAGGATTAGATAAAACACTTTTATAAAATACTCTTTGCTTATCGAATGATAATTTATAAACCGACTGGAGTTATACTATTCTTCCTTATTTATAATAAAGAGGTATAGCTCCCTTTTAAATCTTAATAGCTTATTTAAAGATTGTTCAACTATAGTTAAATTTAAAACTATTCCGATTTACTTGTAATAAGATGCTAATAACTTAAGCTCTAAGATATAGATATAGAAGAGATTATCCTATAAAAGAAATGATATTAGGAAAAAGCTAAGGAAGCGTAGGCTACTTTTAAAGTACTTAAGACTTACCTTATTTAAAAAGATGATCTTATCTTAGTTTATAATATTATAAGAAGTATTAATATATTAGTAGATACTAAACTTGATTATTAATAGCTTAGCCTATTTAAAGTTAAATCTAAGTAGAAAGAAAAGGGATACTATTCTCTTTAGGAACTTAATAGAGTCGATATTAAAGGAACTATTGCAGCTAATTGACTAAAGCGCTTTTATTAATGCAATTAAACCTTATTCCTTTTAAAAGACAAATTAGAAATTGATATAACCTCCGAATCTATTGAGCTTAAGTGAGTCGGCGCAGTAGGTATAGGAAACTTCTAGAGGTCGATGGTCGATATATTAGTAAGAGTTAGGGAAGGAAGGTTACCCCTTTCTTACCTATAGCTATATACGTATCAATATCCTATTGATTAAGCAATAAGGTTATATGATAATATATTAGAGTGATAGCTATATTACTTATCTTAATACCCCTACTTAGACCTTATTCTGATTGACTTATAATTAGGAAAATAATAACTATCCTTTTACGCTAATCTAACTCTTAAGTATCTCTTTAAATTAAAAACAATCAATTAATGGCAACCTCTATTAAAATCACCAATCCTACTTATAGGGCGGGACTAGGAGTTAAATTTCTAAAAGCGTTCCTTTATAAGACTATGTGATTTGACTCGCAGTCTAGGCCTAGGAGTCGATTTAAAAAAAACTTTACTTTATAAGACTATATGACTTAACTTATAGGGCGGGCCTAGGAGTCGTCCTTAAGCCTACTAAGCCCTTACTATCTTTTGTAACCTTAGTATATCTTTAAACGCTTTAAACTTTGCAACTATCTTTAGTAGCTTTATAAATCCATCTACTACTATTTGATTAGTTAAGATATAGGTGATCGATAACTTATTTTTTGCAATAAGGTTATAGATAAAGTGGTAGGTAATATTAATATATTTTAATCGCTTATACAAGTGTGGATTCTTTATAAGTGCAATCGCCCTTATATTATCTGCTTAAAGATTAATATAGTTCTTATCTTATTTAATATACTTAATAAAACCTATATCTTTTAGAACTTAGGCGATTTATAATCCTTACTTATAATTTAATAATATTAATATATATTTAGCCTTAGTGCTTATAGTAGCTATTGATTTCTACTTCCTACTTCCTTATAATATAGGTCTACTATATAGTATTACTACGCTTCTAGATATACTTTTCCGACCTTTTATATTTGCCCAATCGGAATCGGTATATACTTTAAGCTTTGCACTTATATATTTCATTAGTCTATATCTTACCTTCTATATGATTATTAATCGAAGGTACCTTCTAAGTCGCTTGACTATATTCTTATATTAAATCGTCAGATCCTTTAGATTCTGACTAAGTTGCCTAGTAATAAAGGCGATATTTGGTCTTATATATACTATAGTATATATAATTGCTCTAATATCCTATTAGTACTTCTTTAGATCTTCTCTTTACTTATTTTTATTAATAGGCTCTAACTTATTATACTTTCCTTTGATTAGAGTACGCTTTGGCTTAAAGTTGGGAGTATAAGTAGAGAGTCCTATTCGGTCTAGGATCTTCTTAATATATTGCTCTTAATCCAATTAGAGTTCTTAAGTAGAGCGGTTCCTTATAACGCAGATGCTAAGGATCTTATAAATTCCCCTTAGATCCTTAGTATTAAAATGTTTCCGAATTATTATAAAGAACTAATCTAATTAAGTAGTTGTTTTCGCAGCTATAGTAATATCGTTAATATATAGTAGCAACTTGATTCTATACTTAGTATAGGTAAATAGATAAGGGTTAGCTAGGCTTTAAACGAATCCTATTTCTATTAAAGTAAAGCTATATAAGAGGTTTTAATCATAGGCTGATTGTTTAAGCCTATAGATACTATAGAGTATATAAAGGGAGTGGCTAGCGCGTATAGGAATACTATTAGGTTGGGAAAGAAAAATCCGTTCCTTTATAATCGCTTTAGTAAATGCATTTTTAATATCGTACTATCTGCATTTAAGGTCCTTAGCGGCTACTATTGCTATAAATATGCAAAGGGTATTTATATAAACTATTGGCGCGAATGTATCGAAGTAGTCTTCTTTATACTATTAGAAGAAGCCCTTAGCTATAAGCCTTGCCTTATAATATTCTAGGGTCCTATCTGCATATATCTTAATTATAAAGACCTACTTTATTAATACTAGGTTCACGTCCTTTAGCATTAGTTCCTCTATCTATATACTATTTGTAATAAAAGAGCTTATCTCCTTTTAAATTGCCTTATTCTATACTACTCTATTCTCTAAGTCGTTGATAGCTTTGTTATGCGTCTTTAGAAGAGAGATTTTCATTATCTCCTTAGCGGCTAGGAACGCATTATCTTCGTTAAAGCTCTATTAGAATTCGAGCTCGTAGATCCTATGCGCTATTATAGCCTAAATACGCTTAGACTCTCGTTTATCTAAGGTATCTTCTAGTTCTAGGTCTTTATTCCTTTTCAAAGGCGTAGGTTCGGCTATAGGTTCTATAGGCTTATTATCTAAGGAACCGCTTTCTAATAGTAGAGGCTTATTATTACTTATACCTATTTTAGGAATATCCTTTACTATAAGTGCTTTAACTAAAGGGATAATAATATCGAAGTTGTTTTATACTTTAGGCAGTTTGCGGATAATAGGAATAGTCTATTCGGCCTTTAAGCGACTAGCAGGTCGTCGATCAGCAGGTACACTTAATATACCTAAGCTTAGAGAGAGGGATTATTAGTTCGGCTTAATAGTATTACCGTTAAGTAGTATACCTTGCGAATCTTTAAGTATATAAAGCTTTAAGGATAGCTCCCTCCTATTTTAAGATTTATTAAACTCAATTACTAAAGATATAATTACTTACCCTAGGTCTGGCGCATATACTATCTATTGCTTTATTATCTATTTAATATACCTAATAAATATATACTCTTTACCTCAGTCTATTAGCTTCTTGCTCTTTATACCCGCGGGCTAGGACTTTAGGCTGATATAGGAGTAGTAGACGCTTCTAAAGACGCAGATATAGTCTAAGTTTAGTTTCTATCTAAAATATGCCTTATATAGCGATATTCGGGTGCTATTAACTATTAGTCTACTACCTATTCTATTTTATAGGTATACGTCTACCTTAATTGCAAGGTCTTAGAATTCTAATAGCAGGTTAGCATCTTATAGTAAAGCGCGATAATTAGTCTCTGCTTACTAAATGCTTCGCTTAATAATACTATTCTAATAGAAACCTTTATATATTATAGTTAATTTATAGCAAACTCCTTATTTTACCTATTTATTAAGCTTTACCTTAATCTCTAATGCGTTATTAGACCTAATAGCTATTAGCTTTAATTAGGTCTAGCGTTTCTCTATCACTTTTTAAGTTTCCAGCTTTTCTATAAGCTTAGATTTAGTCTTAGTACAAATAGTCTATATTTACTAAGTGGAGTTATCTACTATTTAAGAAAACCAATTATTTCTTTTAATTAAGGTTATAAATAGTCTAATAGTATTAATAGATATTAATACTAGTATTAAATCTTTTTATAAATTAAGCTTAGTTTGCATCCGATTTTAAAGTTTTATTAACTTGCAAATTCGATATATTAAGCGATCCTTTAGTACTTAGATCTTCCGTTTTAAGGTTAAGACCTTATATAAGCCCTTTAATTTCTCTAGCCTTAGATATGCGAATCTTTTATATATTAGCTAATACTTTAATAGGCTTTTGGCTTTTAATAGCTTTAATAGCCTATTATCAGTCGATGCTTTATTATTAATAGCTAGAAAGGACTAGTAATAGCAGTTCGAGGTTTTGCCATTTTCTAATTGCGAGCCTAGCTTAGGAGTCGTTTTTAGTAAAATCGCAAGATCTACTTACGGTCCCGGCTTAGGAGTCGTCTTTAATAAATTTGCGAATTTCACTTATAGTCCTAGCTTAAGAGTTATTTCTACAAATTTCACTTGCAATCCTAGCTTAAGAGTCGTTATTAGCAAATTTGCAAAATCTACTTATAGTCTTAGCTTAAGAGTTATTTCTACTAAATTCACTTATAATCCTAGCTTAAGAGTCATCTTTAAGGATACCTTACACTTTACCTATAGTCTTAGCTTAAGAGTCATTTTCGCGAATTTTACTTATAATCCTAGCTTAAGAGTCTATCTATTCTCCTTATCCTTACTTAATTGTATTAAGGCGGAGAGTGCACTTTCCTTAAAGGAATCCACTTATAAGTCTGGCTTAAGAGTCAATTTCTATAATATTACCTTTAAAATAATATAAAGTCCATCTTTGATTTTAGCTTTAAAGATCACTTTATAATTATTATTTATAAATTATATAAATTAATTATTAAAAACTCCTATACAATTTAACTCTATATAAATCTTGCAATTAAATAAAAGATTAATACTTAAGCTAAGTATAAGGAGAATATTTTATAAAAGGAAAGAAATACTAATAATATTCATCTCTACTATACCTATTAAATCTATATATAACCTTCTACCGCCAACTTTAATAGAGCGCCTTTTTATTTTAATAAGCGGGCCTTTAAATAGGTAGGGTTTATCAATTATATATACTATATAACTAGTATTATTATATTAGTCGGATTCAAGGATCTTACGAAGATCGGCTTTTAAAACGTAAGTATCTTTATTATAATTATTATCTAAATTATCAAAAGTGGATTTAGGTTTAAATAACCTACTATTATTATTAAAAGTATCTACTAAAGTTTTAGCTAAATAGCCTTTTCCTTTGCCTTTCCTTAGTAGTTGCGGCCTTTAGTAGGATAAGGGCAGTTTGCTTCTTAACTTCTGCTTCGATTGCTTCTTAATATTAAAGCTAGCAACTATATTAATCAGTTGCCTTCTAACTTTATAATTAGTAATATTATAAGTACTATTATAAAAGTAGTATCCCTAATGAGCTTAAGGGCTCGTCCTGCGCTCCTTCCTCTTCTTAGGCTTATCATTGCCTTATAACGCAGCATTTGCCGATTTAAAGCGTCCTTTAAGGTCTTGCTTAATAGTTTAAAGGAAGTCGATCTTCTTATAGATCTTAAGGTTGGGTTAGATAAGAAGAGATTGTTTTATAATAGCGAACTTAAGAGGGAAGCTATTGAATAGGAAATTAAAAAGCTAAGTTTCCTTAAAAGTCATAGCTATCCTAGGATCTGCGGCTTTTACTCTCCTTTTTACTTTATATAGTATAAATTAAATAAAGTCTATATTTATATCTATATCTTTACTATCTTTATCTTTTCTATATTAAAATAAAGTGATTTGCTATAGTAGATACTAAGTGTTAAAGGCAGTTGTCTAAGAGTATTTTACTTTTAAAGTATCTTATCTTATCTTTATATTATTATAAACTCGAATAAAATCTCTATCTTCGTCGCTTAAACCTCTATTGATCTTAAGCTTGCATTTAGCTAAGGCCAGCTTATACTCCTTCTCCTTTTCTATATTTAAAATCTGCCTTTAGGAATCTTAATTATTATCTACTAAGGCTCTTAGGCTAAGCTTATTTAATATATCTGGTAAATCTTTAGTAGTTGTATTAGCTATTAAAGTAGAAGTGGACGAATCGGTAGAGGGAGTATAGGAGGCTATTCTCGCGTATTTAATAAGTATCTTTTAAATTGCTATTTCAATGCCTTTGCTCTCGAAGTAAAGCTCTAAATCGTCGAACTATCGTTGCCAGTTCTTTCGAGAGAGTTAGAGGTCTTTAAGCCTAGTGTTTCGATTGGAATCGAAAGCTATTGCCGTTTCGAATAGAATTGCATTTAAAATCAAATAAATTAAATAGTTAAGGGCACTCCTCCTATTAAAAAGTTAAAATGATTAAATAGCAGGTGTTATAAAAGTATTAAATAGGGAGGAAGTCCTCTTATCGAAAAGGGTTTTTAGGCTATAACGCAGGGAATTATACCTCCTACGAAATATAGTAAAGTAAGGAATTACACCTCTTATAGTACTAAAGGGGTTATAGAGTAAGGAATCATACCTTTTGCAATATAGGTTGGCTAAATAGGGAATTATACCTCCTATTCGCCGATTGCTCGCCTCTTACTATAAGTCTTATTCAACTTCCTACTAATAGTTGCAGCGCAAGTGCTTTCTAAAGGAAGTTAATAATCTATTATTAGTCTATCTAAGGCTTATAACCTATTGAACTTAAGTAAGTCGGCGCAGTAGGTATAGGAAACTTCTAAAGGTTGATAGTTAATATATTAGTAAGAGTTAGGGAAGGAAGGTTACCCCTTTCTTACCTACAGCTATATATGTATTAATATCCTATTAACTAAGCAGTAGGGTCATATAATAATACATCGGAGTAATGGCTGTATCACCTATCTCAATAGAATCTTCTATAGGAACTAATAGCAATATAAGCAATTTTAAACCCTTAGACGAAGACTAAGATTTTTCCAACTTGACCTATAAGCTAGTCCTATAAGTGAAGAATATCAAAATACCCAACTAATCGCAACCTTAAGTTATTATTCTTAAAATATCCGAAGAATGCAGATAGGAATACTAAACGATTTCCTAACCTATTAATTGTCTTACCTTCCTTTAATTTTTATTTTTTTACATTTTTAGCAAAGTTGCCTCCTCTATTATTTAAGATATAGATCTTTTAAGATCACTTTAAATTCTTACCTACTCTGACTTATTTTACATTTTTAATATTAGCCTTTAATTATAGTATTCTTATTACTTTCCTTAAATAATAAATAAAAAGTCCAATTTCCTTAATATATATATAATAAACCTATTGCAGCTTATATGCCCTTTTAATTCTTATACCCTATTAAACTCTCTTATTTATACTCCCTATCTTTTATAAGTAATATGCCTTTAAAGAACTTATAAATGGTTTTATCTATTATAATAGGAGATAAATAAATATTAGTTATAAACTTCTTTTAAAATAGCAGAGCTATTGCATTATTAGAAAGCTTCAAATCAACCTACGCAGCCTTAGGAGATATAAAGTAATAAGAACTCCTTTTAGCTTATGCAAATGCTATTAATAACCTTTCAATCTAAGTGGCCTTTAGAATTCTCTAATTTAATAACTTCTTAACCGAAGAATTAAGATTAAAGGGAATTTCTAAAGAGGAATTCTTAGCTAATGCAAATTAATATATAACCTTGGCCGACACTTTTAAAATAGATTAAGATAAAAGGGAAGAATCTATTCGACAATTGGATAATTTAGCTATTAATAAAAGAGGACTCCTATTTCGTTTGCGCTTCCTAACAAATATTGATTCTAATAATAGAAGGCGAGTGTTATTAAAAATTCTTAAGGAAAATACTCCTATAGCTAGAGGTATTTAGATTCTCAATTTCTTTATTATTTAAAAAGGAGTAGCAAAATTCCAAGGCAATCGAATTCGCAATTGCAGATTTATAGGCCTATTTAATATAGTACTTATAGTAGCTAATAGAGCCATAAAAAGATTAAATTAGGCTGCAGATATTACCTTACCTAATAGTACTATTATTAATATGCTAAGGCTTTCCGCTTCTACTTATAGTTTGCTTATTTTAAAAGAGAACTAGACTCCTATACTAGGGTTTAGATGAGATTTCTTTAATAATAAAGAAGAGAATTGGTTATTTATAATTAAGCTTGCTTTAAAATTCGCCTTTTAGCCTAAAGATATAATAAGTGCTGAATTATATGATTTGACTTATAGTCTTAAATTAAGAGTTAGAAATGAGAATTTTAAAACTAGACTTAACTTACCTTTTACTAAAATGATTTTTGTTGAATATAGAATCATAGCTATACTAGCTAAGTAGGAATAGCTAAGGTGGAGTAGCTATACTAGCTAAGTTGGATTAGAAATCATAGCTATACTAAATTTAGCTATAAACTCTATATCCTAGCTATGAGTCATAGTTCTATATTTAGCTATGACTTATAGTACTAAGTTTAGCTAGAACTATATTACAAATCAAAGGATTACGTATCGCATTACGTATACCTATATTGATTTATAATCTAGTATAACTCCAATATACTAGAAGGTTCTAGAAGCTCAAGATATTTTGTATATATAGATTGCTTTACTCCTGTAGTTAGGAATTAAGCCTCCTAAGTCTCCAAGTTCTTCAACAACTACTACTATTACTTACTACTCAATACTACCTTATACTCTCTTTACCATATCGGCCAGCCCTCATATTTCACATAGTAGCAATTTACTAAGAGGTCTACCGATAAGAGATAAGGCGCTTCCCCGCAAAATCGAGTTTTCAGCGCAGCCAATCAGCACTCAGCACTTCGCTAAGGCCGACCCCGCAGAACTAGGTTAAGCTCAGCCAACTAGCACTTCGCCAAGGCCAACCCCGCAAAACTGAGTTAAGCTTAGCCAATCAGCAACTCGCTAAGGCTGACCCTTGCCAAAATCTGCGCAACCTTCGCCTAATCGACGAATAAGCAATTACCTAAACAGTAACCCTACTTAGTCAGCAGATTACGCGAATTAAGTAATAAAAGGAGCTTCCGTTATAGCTTTAATCGTTAAGAAGCTAGGTATAGCTATTATTACTATAGATTAGTAAGCTATTTCCTATAAGACCTCAACTAACCCCCTAGAGCTCGAAACCAACCATTGAGGCCCGAGTCCCTAAGACTAAGTACTAGCGTAATAAGCTAGTTACCTCTAGAGATAATAGGAAGCGTGTCGCGGACCTAAGTAGCTAAGTAATAAGCT
>JAENRP010000540.1:2123-16355 GCA_024741835.1 Diplocarpon mali | reverse complement strand
GACCTCCTCGTCGACCCGCACCGACGGCGTGGGCTTCCCAGCCAGCGGGTCTCGCGGCCACGCACTCTCCTGCGTCGGCTGATCTCGTCGAGCGAATCCTGTATCCGGGGGAGCCATGGCGGCCCAGGTCTTGCGGCCGACGCGGGGAGAACCCCAAGATGCCAATTCCTGGCCCACCCAACAAGCAGAGACAGAGAGGGGGCCACGACTCAACACCTGCACGCGCTGTCCCCTACGAACCTGCAGAGCCGGGACGGAGCCCTCTCGACTACGGAATAACCAAACCCCAAGTCGAATCAAGCTGGAACTTTCGGAAACGTCGGAGTGAAAAGTGTTCCTCTCGACGACACTACCTCTTCTACAAATACCTCCGATTTGCGACCGCTACTTGCGTAATCTAGGATTGTTGGCATATGTACCTATAAGTAGAGGAAAAGCTTCGTAAAAGAGACACAGGGGAAAAAAGGCGGCTTGTACTATATAAAGAGAAGGATACATTTCGATATGTCTATGCCAAGTCGAGGAGAAGGGTTGTTATCCAGAGTCGGCGCCGACTCGTCAAAGGCTTAATATAGTCAAATGCATCGCCGCTATGAGCATCAAGGGCTTGTCCGAGAATAGAGAACCTAAGGCGACTCTCTTTGTCGAGGCACCTTCCGAGAACGTACACGGCCGAGAGCCAGAGGGAACCACTATCGATTGCGGGACAGGTTGGACTCTTATCAAAGGAACCGGGAATTACAGGTCTGAGAGGCTCAATAAATAGTAAAGAAGGAGGTTCTCTTCCATGGCCACGTACCGGCGCCCAGGAGCACCCAGTCTCCGCGCTGCACGGCCCTGCACGTCGCGGCGGTCCCCCGGCTGCTCCACGCCATTCGCCGAGATGCGGGATTGATTTGCCGTCGAGGACAAGAGTCGCCGAGCAGACTGCAGAGCCCCCTCGCCGCGACGGAAGCAGAGTCATGCGTTCCTCGGGCGCAGCGAACCGGAGTCGGCCCGCCCCGGACGGCGGGCGCGGCCGTGGTCCGCCGACGTCGTGGGCCTGCGACGACGTCGCTCGGGAGCCGAGTCGGCAGAATCGCAGGGGGGGTCGTCTGTCCTCATCGTGGGGAGGCGGGAAACCGGAAACCGGGGTCGATAGCAAGGTCTTGAGCAAGCATATGACTTGGAACGAGACTTTCATCGAGGGATATTTAAGGTATACATACTAGGTAAACAAAAGATCTTAAGCGAGCATGTGACCTGGAACTAGACTTTTATAGAAGGATATTTCGGGTACTATACTAGTAAATACAAGGTCTTAAGCGAGCTAGTACAACAATATAGAACTGCCTAGATCGCAGGATTAAGCAAAGTAGCAAGAATAGGTGCAAAGGCGTATTCTACAGGTCTAATACGAAGTAAATACAGAAGTTGGAGAGCCCTCCTGTAGAAAGTCCCCCTAGCTAAGTACACAAGCCAGAGGCCGTGCAGCCCGCTCACGTGATATTATGCCAGAACATCCTAGTACACCTTATCGGGGAGGAATCGGGGTATCCCTACCTTGTATGAGAAATCAAAAGCCTTAAACGCCATGACTCCACGATGCCAAGAGTGCAGCTCCGAAGGGCTATGGTTACGTACAAGGTCTTGGGCGAGCAGGGGACATGGAACTAGACTTTTATCAAGGGATCTCGGAGGTATTCTACTAGGTGAATACAAGGTATGAAGCGAGCGTATGACTTGGATCTAGACTTTGATCAAGGGATCTCGGAGGTATTCTACTAGGTAAATACAAGGTCTTAAGCGAGCATGTGACATGGAACTGGACTTTTGTAAAGGGACATGAAAGGTATAAGCACCAGGTAAACGTCCAGGCTTCTATGAGCCTTGGTAAAATAACAGTATAACCATACAAGCACCAGGTAAACGTCCAGGCCTCCGGCTTCGTACCCCCCCGGTGACCGCGGCGCATCATCCAGCCCGTAGAGCTGCCGCGCCCGAGCCCGACGCGAGGACCCGGCCTCGGTCTGCCGGCGTGTCGAGGGACAGCACCGGCACGGCGCTTGAGCGGTGCGAGGCCGCAGAGCGCCGCACGCATCGGGGTGCTGCGGTCCTCGAGCCGCGAGCCCGGCCAGAGACACCCGGCACGTGCCGGGCGATCCGCGCCGCACGTGCTTCGCGACTCTCGCTGCCAGGTTTCCGGGAGAAAAAAAAACAAACAAACCACTCGAGCCTGGGGCGCAGGACCAGCGCCATCTAGACCCCCCCCGCGCGACCCAGACCACCCCCCGCCGTGATTCCCAGAGGTGAGCAGGTCATGCTTGCAGCGTTGCGGGCGTCACCTCGCGAGGCACGGGGAGAGGGAGAGGAGGGCGAGATGTGCTGCGTACATGGGTCGGAGCCGTGAGAGTCCTCGCGAGTCCGGGAGTACGTAGGTTTTGCGCGCTGTTGACCTTCGTTTACGCGGGCGAGTACAGAGACAGAGAGCACGGCGAGTACACCTCCAGGACTGATCTCACTTGGCAGGCACCTGCTTTCCACTCAGCATTACATTTTGGTTCCCTCGCGAGGCCCTATATATGTCCAACCCCTACGCCCCCACACCAACCCTCACAGAAACCTCCTAGGATCCAGTCCCTGGACTTGTGCGCTCTTCGCCCGGCCTTCAAAGACAAACTCGCTCATCAGCTTCCCCGTCGCGCAGCTATTCTGGATCCCCCAGCAAGTATGGCCCGTCGCCATCAGTAAGCCCTGGATGCCCGTCGGGCCGATCAGCGGGCCGCCGCCGCGGCTGACGGAAGGGAGGTAGCACGCTTGCCTGGTCAGGACGGGACCTTCGCGCATAGCCGTGGAGATGGAACCGCAGTACGCCGTTATATCGTCGCATTTCTCCTCGTCGCAGGCGACGAGGTCGCTGGTTCTGGGAAGGGGAACGAGGGTGTCGCCTTCGCCTATTCGCAAGTCGGCTGTCAACAAAGGAACCCCGCGATATCTGTTCTACCGCCGATTCCTGCTCTTCTCTGGGGGGAAAAAGAGGGGGGGGGAGCGACATACCACAAGCGTAGACCGTCCCATCGGGCCGAGCATACATCTCAGGCGCGACAACCATCCCGTGCTTCCTGCCCTGCCCCCCGCCCCCGAAATCCTGCGGCAGCTCGATCTCACTGAACACCGCCCACGGGCTGACATCCGCCTTGACCACCACGCTATGCGCGCGCATGGCATCGATCGGGGCTGCGGGGAAGACATGGCGGGTCCAGGGTCCCGCCGCGAGGATCACGTCGGTGGCTGGCAGCGTGTGGGTGCTCTTCGTGGCTTTGTCTTGGTACGTTACGCTCTTGACGCCATCAGCATGGTCGATAGCCGTCACGGAGCCGAGCGTCACCTCGGCACCGGCGCCTATCGCGAGATCCGCCATGGAGGTGGTGAAGAGGTAGGGGTGTACCTGCGCGGTGGTGGAGGGCGTCCCCATCTCGGCGTAGCTGATGATGGAGTCGTCGAACCAATCCAGATCTTTGGGCAGTCCCTGGAGCGCGCCTCTTCGGTTCGTTTTCGGCAGTTTTTGCCACTCTGCTTTGTTGCCTTTTGTTTCCGAGCCGTGGCTGTGGGCGTGGTAATTCCTCCCCCGCGCGCTTATGGAGCCGCAGTGTAGAGTTCGGTATCCCCATCGCTGGGCCCCGTCGTGTTCCTTTGCCAGCTCGGCGTGCAGGTTGTAAGAGAGTGGTACGATGCTGGAGGGGTACGCCCACAGCGCGAGGAGCCCGCCGGCTTTCCCTGACGCGCCGGAGGCTATGGCGGTTGCTTCGAGGATGACGATTTTATGGAGGGAGGGGTTGAAGGAGGGGTGGCGGGTGAGGAAGTAGGCCGTTGTGCAGCCGATAATGCCGCCTCCTGTTGACGTTAATCACCTGTCTGTGGTGAGGATATCATGGAGAGAGTACGAACCTACGATGACAATGTTCCTCTCTTTGGAATCTGTCGCCATGACCGAAGTAAGAGTTCGTGATAGCTTCATAAATCCAGGGGACTAGACCTTTCCACCGAAGCAATGGCCATGAGGAAAAAGAAAAAAAGAAAAACACGCACAGCTGATCCACCCTTCGTCATCGAGGGGAAACATCCAATCATATCTTATAGATTATCCTTATCGATAAGAGCTCCAGCATGTAGTTCCCGAGATCGCCCCGCCACGGGCCGAGTTAAGCCCGCCACGGAAGGTCTATCAGCCGAGGTCGTGAAAAGCACCTCATGCTTCATCTGCGTTTTACAATCGCTGTCTCTTGGATTCTCGCTTCATCGCCACATTCGAACGTCTATATAAGGATTGATGAGCCTTCTCGCAAAGAGAATCACCCGCCGAACTCTCTCTCGAACTATACCTTCATCCTGCAGTCCTTCAATTGCTAGATCCTTCTCTGCTGTTACGGACAGAGCTTCGACTTCCAGACCTGCGAGACAGGGAGTCGAACCACAGAAACAGACTCAGATCCGAACCATGGCGTCTGCTACCAGCTTCTACGATTTCCAGCCTCTTGACAGTAAGTCCTCTCTCTCCCCCCACAGTCGAATTGCTCGTCAGATGCGAATGCAAGAGCCCATCTACCCCGCCCCCTGTCCCGTTCCTCATCTCAACCACAAACACCAACTGATCCCTTCATAGAGAAAGGCATCCCCGTCCCGCTCTCAAACTACGCTGGAAAAGTTGTGCTCATCGTCAACACGGCCTCCAAGTGCGGCTTCACACCGCAGTACGAGGGTCTCGAGAAGATCTACAAATCCATCACGGCCGCGCACCCCGGCGACTTCGTGATCCTCGGCTTCCCCTGCAACCAGTTCGGCGGCCAGGAGCCGGGCTCGGACGACAGCATCCAGGAGTTCTGCCAGCTAAACTACGGCGTCAGCTTCCCCATCTTCGGGAAGACGGACGTCAATGGCGACAAGGCGAGTCCGCTGTTCGAGTGGCTGAAGGAGGAGAAGCCGGGCCTGCTGGGCCTGAAGAGGGTCAAGTGGAACTTTGAGAAGTGGCTGGTGGGCCGGGATGGGAAGGTCAAGGGACGCTGGGCGAGTACGACGAAGCCGGAGAGTTTGGAGAAGGTGATTTTGGAGGAGATTGCCAAGGGGGGTGACTCGAAGGCTGAGCTGTAGAGATGATGGGCGAGGCAAGGGTACGCGGATAATGGTTATGCGGGCTGGATTGATTGAACAGAGAGGTGTCTGGTGCGCTGCACGAGAAGTGTAACTCTTGATCGGGCGGGAAACTGGCGGAGGCGGCTGGGCTACAGGATAACTCTCTTCTCACCGGACAGGTTTAGGGAGTAATGATCTTAGCAAGAACTTGGGGAGATAAAAAACATACTTCACACCCGCGCATCATCCACACCCATACCATCGCCTCAGACCAACCGCCAAACCCCCTCCTCCTCCACAATGCCCACCTCCCGCCCCTCATCCAACGCCCGACGTCCCGCCTCCAGAATCGCCGTCGTCGCCACCGTATTCCTCAGCGTCGGCCATCCCCTCGCGTCCAGCGTCGCCAGCGCGCCGGCCCCCTCCCGGTTCACCAGCTGACAGCCATCGACAAACTTCTCGAAACTCACGTACCCATAGCCGTCCTGGCCGGCAAAGTTGCCCTCCTCGTCGGGCGCGTAGCGCATGTAGAACGGGTTGTACCACATCAGCTGTCCCTGGCGGTCGTCCGCGACGTCGTAGCCGCGTTTCGCCTGGTCGATGCGGATCTCGCCGTTGGCGGCCAGGTAGTGGAAGGACTGGTTGCTGTGGACGCCGGCTCTCTGGGGCGCGGTCCAGGACGCCGTGTGCACCGCCGTCGCCCTCGTGCCCGGGTCGCCGCCCTTCTCCCAGTGCACGAGGAGGGAGATGGTGTCTTCCGTGGCGGGGTCGCAGCCGCGACCCACGGCGACGCCGCTCGACGCCGCCGCCGACACGCGGACGGGCGCGTAGCCCCGCGGGCGCACCATGCTCTCGCAGATGTCGACGTGGTGGCTGTTCAGGTAGTAGCTGACGTCCGAGTCCCGCCCGGCCCAGGCCTTGAAGGTCTCGAGCTGGCTCTTGGGCTGGCTCATGTAGCTGTAGAAGTAGGTGAAGTCGCCGAGGCTCTGCGCCCGGTAGCGGGCGTCGGCGTAGGCCGGGTCGAAGCGCTTGTGGTGCTCGACGTAGACGAAGACGCCGTGCTCCGTGGCGGCGGCGAGCAGGGCCTGGTGGTCGGCGAGCGTCTTGACGGCGGGCTTGGTGAGCAGCACGTGGATCTTGCGCTCGATGGCGTACCGGGCTATGGGGTAGTGCGTAGGGTCGGGGGTGAAGATCGTGATGGCCGAGCCGGGGGGGAGGGCGTCGATGGCGGTCTTGTAGGCGGCGGGGTCGGTCTGGTCGTTGGCCGGGAAGGATGCGAAGGATGTGTCGAGGTTGTTGTAGAAGTTTGTGATGTTGTTCGTGAGGTGCTCGCCTGGGGTAGGTCAGGTCAGTATGCTGGCTATATGGCTGTTGCGACGCGGCTCTCCATTCTCCTGTCTCTTCTGCCTTTCCTCGTCCCTCTGCTTCTTCCTTGTCCGCGATGAAGGGACGCGGAAGTACATGGACTGGGACGAGGAGCAACATACGTATAGCAGGAAACTTCCCCCCGCTCGTCCCGACCATACTCAGTTTCCCCACCTTGCCCCTACGCCTGAGATCAAACATCGTGAGGCCGACGACGCCCACCTTCTTGTCGGACCCCGAGGCCCCGCTGCCCACGAAGCCGGTCGTGTATTCGCCGGTGCCGACCATGAGGACTTCGAGGGGGGTTGGGGCCGCCATGGTGCGTTGTATTGCGAGCTCTGGAGGCTGTAGCTGTAGCTGGAGAGCGGTTTGACCGGGACGAGTTCTCGATTGAATGGGTGCGGGTTCGGGGAGTCTGGAGAAGGAAGCGTAAAAGATCGGAGGAACGCGGGCGCGTATATCGCGTCCATCTTGTCACCGATCTCTCGGTACTGAGATTGTTTTGTGCTTCCCCGCGCGGCTACTGACGGAGAAATCGAGGAGTCGTTGCTGCAATCTTCCGGCGGCGCCAGCGCTCCACCCCCGACTGCTCGAGCTCAGCCCGGAGGATCTGGTTTCTCAAGACATTGAAGCATCGTATCGGCCCTCTTGTCTCCTCCGCAGTCTGTTGGCATGTCTTGACACATCTCTGCGAGGTAGGGTTTCGCTGCGTTTATTTTCAATTCGCATCTCTCCATCCGAGCCGACTGGGCGCGGGGCACAAACTCCTCGACAGGAGATTAGCGAGCGGCTGCCCCGCCAGCAGCGAGAATCAACACCCCGCAGCCTTCTGGCGGATAAACATTTTCCCGCCACCATTGAGGCGCCATCCGGAGTCTGACAACTCTTTTCGTCGGCGGATGTTAGATAGAGCCGTATCGCAAATCAGAAACTCTGTACGCCAAGATAGATGCTATGTCCAGAAAACACTCGTTTAGACCACAGCAAGCAACAACACAGAGCAACTCCACGTCCAGTCATACCCCTGGTAGCCGGCAAGGAGAAACCAGGGTTTCGTACTGAGATAGATCCAAGAAGCACTGCTGGGGCACCTACCGAGCAGTCATGCGGAAGTGATCGTTATCCATGTATAGACACATTTTCTGGCTGACTCACCGACCAAGCCATCCACTAGAGACAGGTCACAGAACGCGTACGCAACACGTCCCGTATGAGATGACTGAGACCGAATATTGGGCTTTGGAAGTCACTTGTTTTTTTCTGGCCTGCCAGCCTCAACGGCTACTGGTGTGAAGGATGTGCTGTGCCTTGACAACTGCTTAGAATGGACATTAGATCAGATTATTTTCGTGCTAACCGAGCCCCTGAGGACCTAAGCGACCTACTTCCTTGGCAGCGAGATTTGTTCTGTTCTGTTGATACTATAGTACCTATAGATATCCTCATCCGCACACTTATTCATGCCATATGATTATAGTACCGCTTTGGAGTTCCATTTTACAAAGTCTAAACTTCTATCCGGTGTTTAGTAATCACCGGGCCAGAAAAAAGGCCATGTTGTAGGGAGACTACTCACATTTCCAACGACTCTATTTCTTTTCATTCTCCGTCAGCCACAGTTCGCATCATAGTTACTATCCCGATTCTCAGCCTGACCCTACGCATGAATCGATTCCATCTTCCATATCCTTTCATCTCAGACCCAGGGGCCGAAGAGATGATACCATGAACCTTGATCTATTACTCTACAAGCAAGTGGTGACTTGTAGTATCGAATACTTCCCCAACTATCTACCTACATATCTAGCTATGGAAACTTCCAGTACCAACTCTTGTTGTACCCAGTACCTGGGCCCTCCTTACGAAGCGAGATTTACTAGACAAAACATCCTTTTATTTCTTCTCCTTCTTCTACTCCTCCTCCTCCTCCTCCTTCTCCTCTCTTTCCCTCTCTCCGTTACCATTTCTTCTATCGCTTGTTCTTTCTTTCTTTCTTCTGCCCCCACCAGACTTTCAGAAAAAATAACCCCCCATTTTCTTTTCTTTTTTTCCGCAAGAATAATAACGGAATATAGTAGCAGTAGCAGGGCTATACGGCTTATATATAGGCGGGTTGTACTTCTTGACGTCTAGAGTCTCGTGCGAAGCACCCGAAGCACGCTACCCAGAGGACCTCCCAGGGGAATTCCGCACGGGATAAACCTCAGCAGACGGCAGATCCAGACACGCGGCCCCCCGAGCTGCGAGGGTCCAGATCCGCGGGCCCAGATTCGCGGCGATCGATCCCCAGCCTCCTCCCAGGCGGCAAGAGGGTACAAGCTCACGAAGCGATCGCTCCAGACGCGCCCCGTCACCTCGGCGCATGGAAGAAAGCCTTGTGTCCCACGGCGCCAGCGAGGCGCGGGCTTCTGAGCTGATCTGGCTCTAGGCAGGCCGGGTGGTCCTCGTCGGCCCGTGGCCAGGGCCGTGTCAGGCTGATGTCTCTCCGAAGTGCGTCCCTCGAGCTGGTCGACATCCAAGGCAAGGTAGCAGACCGGCCTCTCCTTCTGCGTGAGGGCAGAGGGATGGCGCGAGAAGCTAGATGAAGTGAGATGATTGGAACAGGCGTCGCTCCAGCCTGTACCGTGGTTGCCAGCACGGCGGAGCTCTTCTGCATTCAACTACAACTACAAGGGACCTTCCTAAAGGTAAGCGAACCTATATAGCAACGTAGCAAAGCAGCTTTATATCTTACCTTAAAATGAAGAGTATAGCCTTAGAAACCAAAAGATACTTAACTAGCAAAGCTACTATAATAACTTATTTTAAAATTAAAAGTAAGGAAAAAAGGAAATATTTCAAATAAAACATCTAACTATAAAAGACCTTTCCAAAGGTAAGCCGACTTATATAACAACGTAGCAAACCAGCTTTATATCTTACATCAAGGTAGAGAGAATAGCCTTAGAAATCAAAAGAGGATACTTGACTAGCAAAGCCATTACAACAACTCATCTCGGAACCAAGGGTAAGGGGGAGAGAGGGAAGTGTTTCACTTGTGATAATGGGAGTACGAGGCGCCTCCCGGAAAGGAAGAGGACGCTTTGCATCAGACGGGGAACCGGCTTCGCGGCCCGCGCCCGAGTAGGAGAAGCTGCTCTGCAGGCGGGAGGATGTCGGCAGCCGAGGCAGATTCGCTGTGCCGAGTTACGTCGGATTCGCGGGCAGGAAAGGAGATCTTGGACGCGTGGTCACTGGGAAAACAGGGACACCAGCCATCAATCCATTCGTGTTCTTCTTCTATTCCCTTCCCTAGCACCTGAGAGATTATGCTTATCGGTATAATCCCCACCGCCAGACTAGAGCAGGTACCCCTACGCGGCCCCGTCACCAACAGCGAGCAGCAGCTCCGCGATGGGCCCAATCACCTCCCCATCCCCCAGAGCCATCAGCTTCCTCAGCTTCACGCTCACCGCCGTCTCCCCCGTCACCGCATCCCAGATCTTCTCCTTGAGGGCGAACGCCGTCTGGTAGTCCCGGAGGATGGCTTGGATGCGCGCCGTCTGGTCGATGGCGCTCAGCTGCGGTTCGGGGCCGAGCTCGAGCGTTGCCGGCCCGGAGACGGTGACGAGCATGCTCGGGACGTCTGGGTAGGTCTGGAAGACCGCGTCCGCGCCGGCTGGGAGCGTCAGACCTGCGGGCCTGGAGGTGACGGCGAGGAAGCGGAAGGTGCAAGGACGGTCGATGTTCGAGACGAGTTTGCCGGATTTGTGGTCGAGCGTGATGTCGAAAGTCTGGTCGTCTTCCTTGAGCTGGAAGGAGCCGTCCTTGCCAACGACGACAAGAATCTCAAAGGCGTCTGGCTTCAAGCAGCCGTTGGCGGGGTTGACGTCCAGAGGTACGATGGCGCCTCCCCGAGCCAGCACGGGAATCTCGCCCAACGTGCGATACAAGTCGAGTTCTCCGCCGTCGTAGACTGTGCCCGTGAAGATATCTACGCATCGATCCGGAAGCCACGCGCTCACGAGAGCCAGGTTGGTCGTCTTGCTCCGAGGCTTCACGATCGGTGCCACGATCAAGTGGGAGAAGAAGTACTGGTTTGGAACCGAGTACGCCTCCTCGCGCGCCGGGAAGTCCCAGTACATGGGCTGGACGAGAGGCGCCTCGGCGGAGTACATGTACGGCACCAGTCTGTGTCGGTAGCGCAGGAAGTGCGAGATGACAATCTCGCTCTCCTTCCGGTAGAGCCAGGGTTCCTTCGAGGACCATCGGCTGTTTCCCGAGTGCAGTCGCATGATGGGCGAGAAGACACCAAACTGGACCCATCGAGTGACCAGTTCGTCGTCTCTGCTGCCCCCCATGTGGCCTCCGATGTCGTGACTCCACCAGCCATACCCGATATTCGACGCGGTGGCCGTGAACTCGGGCTGGAACTCCAGCGAGGCCCAGGTCGTGATGGTGTCCCCGGAGAATCCGACGGGGTATCGATGGCTGCCCGGGCCGGCATATCGGGAGAAGATCAGGGGCTGCCGCCCCCCTCGCCCGGAATCGACAAAGTGGAAGTGGTTCAGCATCCAGAGCGGATCGAGTCCAGGCACCTTGGAGTGCTCGCCTTGCTGCCAGTCGATCCACCAGAAGTCACACGCGACGTCCTCGATCTTCCTGTGCAGAATCTTGAGATAGGCCTCCATGAAGCGGGGATTGGTCGGGTCGAAGAGGATCGGGTTCTTGTGCGTCGTGTCATGGCGAAGGAAGGCGGCCATCTCCTCGTACCCGTCCTCGTGGTGGTGAACACCGGCGTGGGGGTGATCGTTCAGCGTGATCCTCAGCTTGCGATCGTGAAGATCCTGGCCGAACGCTTTCGGGTCGGGGAATAGCTTCTTGTCCCAGGTGTAACCCGTCCAGCCAGCGTGGGGCACGGCCTCGTCGCCCACCATATGCCAGTCCATGTCGACGACTGCCACCGACAGCGGGACGTCCTTCTCGCGGAACTGATCCACCAGGGCCACGTACTCCGCCTGGCTGTAGGCGTAGTACCTGCTCCACCAGTTGCCCAGCGCGTACCTGGGAAGCGGCGGCTGCGGTCCAGCAATCTGGTAGAGCGCTCTGATGGCTCCTCTGTAGTCATGGCCATAGGCGAACAGGTACCCGTCGACTCGATCACCTGGTCGTCGTCCGGCCACAAAGCCGCGGCCATCGAACAGCATCGACTTGCTGTCGTCAACCTCGGCATACCCGCATCTCGAGATGACGCCCTCGCCCATATCGCACCGCCCATCGACATCATCCAGCGTCCTGGCCGTCCCGCCGAGGTTCTCTCGCTGCCGCCCACTCCCAAACCTCCACTGGGCGCCCCAGAGCGTGATCTTCGCGCTGAAGCTGGCCATCAGCCCGCTCGAGCTGAAGCGTTGCTTGTCGTAGCTGAGGTGGAGGTGGGCGGTGATGATCTCGAGCCCGTCCTCGCGATCCACCACCCGGAACTTTGGGACCGGCAGCTTCCTGTTGATGGCGAACGTCGACGCCCGGTCTTCGAACTCGCCGTCTCCAGCCCATTCGTAGCGCAGGAGACGGTCGCTCAACATCGTGAAGCGGTACGTGGGCCCCGACACGAGGGATTGGCGCTCGGCGACAGGCGCGCAGGGGAAGACGTAGTCCTCCATCGCGGCGAGGGGAGGGTGAAGGAGGAGGACGGTCGGCGTTGGTGTTGTTGGATCTTTATGTGACGATCAAAGGCGGAGCGCCTCGGAGGGACCGACATGGCTCGAGAAGCAGTGTCGCCCCTGATGTTGGCCGCGGGCTCCCAGATATATAGAGCCTGCTTTAGCGCGGAGGGTTCAAGCATGACGTCAGCCGCGGCTCATTCAGGTCGAACATCTTTCGCATCTCCGGCGAATCACGGCGCAGCCGTTTACACCTCGCGAGCTCTGCTCTCCCGCCCATCGTCTTATCCGTGACATCGCTTGTGGTACCAAAGAACAAATCTCTGCGGCTTCACGGCGACACATGCCAAAGGAGGACCCTCGCACACAAGTGCAGATCTGATTAAAATCAACATGGAAATAAGAATCTTGCTAGAAAATACAAGGATAAGTTCATCCAAATAGCAAGTAGCTCACGTGATACAGAAGCGATCTTCAAAGTATGTACATGAAAGAGAGGTTGAGTGTCACGTCATGGCTTGCTATTACATATCAAAGCATAGCGGTATGCCTTGGGTTTTGAAACATACGTCTCCCGCGGGCGTAGATTGAAGGGGGCGTTATGATAGCTGCCAGGAGCTGTTTTATAGAAGGTGGTTTTGGTTTTGAGTTTCCGACTCTACACCTACGGACGAACATATCATTTGCTCTGCGTTATACCTGCTTTCCCCTCTTTACCTTCTGAAACTCCCGGGCTCTTGTATTCTCGTTCTTCATGAGTGCTTCCCTCTCATCGCATCCTAACGCGTGAAGCAGTTCCATGGAAGTTGCAAGTGATAATTTGGAGTAGTTTAGCCCGCTGTTACATACCTCTGCTTAGTAGACCTCTGCCCGACAGAAGCGGTATGTTCATTGCGCAAAGAACTTGGACCCGTTCAAAGAGCTGCGCTCAGGAAATCCAGTCCGTTTTGCACCACTTGACGTCGCAGACCTCACAACACTCTCAAGCTCAAACCCTTCTTCCCCCTCGAGTGGAGGAAGGAAAAACCCAGATGCAAAGCGAGAAATCCAAGCAGAAATGCAAGCAAAGACCCAAGTAGAGACCAAGCAGAGACCCAAGCCATACCACATCTCCCACTCAAAAACACTCTCAGAAACCAAGGTCCAGGAGACCACCCGAACCCCGAGTAACAAGCCCCTCCAAGTCCCCTCGTCTCCTCTTCGCCGGCGAAGAATCCCAACCCGCCCAGCCAGACCCCGCGCTCGTGCACCGCGCCAGCAGCGAGTCCTCGGCTGGCGTGAGAAGAGAAACCTGAGGAATAAATACAAGAGTAGCCACAACAACGACAATATCAACAACCACCACAACCACCACAACCACAACAACAACAGCCGCCCGCACGCGACACCGCCTCGGCAGCCAGAGGACAGACGCGACCCGCGGCGCGGACCAGGCGCGCGTCGAGCGTCCACGTGACCAGAGCCGGCGGCGTCAGACACGCTCTCCGCCATGCAAGGCTGGCAAACCGCCTGCTCGTCTCTCCCGTCCTGCGGATGGCGCCCCTCCGCTCCCTCTTCTCTCCCTCTCCCCGCCGACTACTAGAACGTTGAAACATCGTATGTACGATATCCTATATCTTGTATCCCATACACACCCTGTCTTAAGTCTATGTCTGATGATAGCTTGCCGACTTGGAAATACCCACCCAGAAATACCCACCTAGAAGCACTTGTACAGATAAGTCACATCTCGCTTAGCTTTCCCCAGGAGACTGAAATACTACAATGCACGTGCGGCAGCGCGGCGACCGAAATCCAGAGAGTACACACTCGCTCAGAGCCGCGGTCGAGGAAGACGTCGATCTCGCACGTGCGAGCGGGAATTGGAGAGATTCTGATCTCGTGGCATTGCTCCACCCCCGTGACCCCCTCTGGAGATTTCCACCCTCGGGACGAGGTAGAGTAGGTCGAGTAGGGTATACTACTGTTAGAATATACAAGGATTGGAGATTAGGCTTATGTAATCATACCTTGTATATATATTTCTACAGCTCCATAGAGCTCAGCAGCTACACCTTTAGATCCTGTCAACTACACGCTCAACATCCCGCCCGACTGATCAACCAAGCGACCAGCCGAT
>JAENRP010000539.1:0-19931 GCA_024741835.1 Diplocarpon mali | reverse complement strand
TAATCAATTTATATAGTTTATAAATAATAATTATAAAGTGATCTTTAAAGCTAAAATCAAAGATAGACTTTATATTATCTTAAAGGTAATATTATAGAAATTGACTCTTAAGCCAGACTTATAAGTAGATTCCTTTAAAGAAAGTACACTCTTTACCCTAATATAATTAAGTAAGGATAAAGAGAATAGATGGACTCTTAAGCTAGGATCGCAAGTGAAATTCGTAAAAATAACTCTTAAGCCAAAACTATAGGTAGAATGCAATATATCCTTAAAGATGACTCTTAAGCTAGGATTATAAATGAATTTAATAAAAATGACTCTTAGGCTAAGACCGCAAGTGGATTCTGCAGATTTACTAATAATAACTCTTAAGCTAGGATTATAAGTGAAATTCGCAAAAATAACTCTTAAGCTAAGACTATAAGTAAACTTCGCAAATTTATTAAAAATAACTCTTAAACTAAGACTATAAGTAGATCTTGCTATTTCTAGAAAATCGACTCCTAAGCTAGGACCGCAAGTAGATCTTACGGTTTTACTAAAAACAACTCTTAAGCTAGGCTTACAATTAGAAAATAGTAAAACCTTAAACTGCTATTACTAGTCCTTTCTAGCTACTAATAAAAAAGTATTAACTAATAATAGGCTATTAAAGCTATTAGAAGCCGAAAGCCTATTAAGGTATTAGCTAATATATAGAAGATTCGCATATCTAAGGCTAAAGAAATTAAAGGGCCTATATAAGGTCTTAACTTTAAAACAAAAGATCTAAGTATTAAAGGATCGCTTAATATACTAAATTTGCAAGCTAATAAAACTTTAAAATTAAACGCAAATTAAGCTTAATCTATAGAAAGATTCGATATTAGCACTAATATCTATCGATACTACTAGACTATTTACGATCTTAATTAAAGGAAATAATTAGTTTTCTTAAATAGTAGATAACTCCACTTAGCAGATATAGACCATTTGCGCTAGGACTAAATCTAAACTTATAGAAAAGCTAAAAACTTAAAAAGTAATAAAAGAACGCCAGACCTAGTTAAAGCTAATAGCTATTAGGTCTGATAACGCATTAGAGATTAAGGCAAAGCTAAATAAATAGGCAAAATAAGGAGTTTATTATAAACTAATTATAATATACAAAGGTTCCTACTAAAATAGCATTACTAATATTACGGTTGTATCAAGGAACTGTCAAAGCACCTATGACTGATATAGTAGATGCGACGTCTTATAGTCATACCTTTCCTTTAGTAGGCAGAATATAAGTAGTTGGTAGAAATCGACCTTTCTAAGTCTTAGGCTAAGGAGGTATATTAAAGGAGAGGTTTGCTACTTTATACCTACTCCTTAGCTTTGAATTCTATACGATTTAGCAGCCTTGATCTTAGTGACTTTATCGACTTATGCCTTGCTTCTGCTATTATATAATTTAAAGCTTATACCCCCTCTGGCCTTATAAGGCGATATAATATACTTAGTAGAAGACTAGTACCCTTTTAGAGACCCTTCTTCCGACCGACTCCTATAATATATAGAAGCAACCTAAAGAATGGCCTTAATATTCAGTCCCTTCCTGAACTTAAGAATCGAAAGAAGAGCTAGTAGACTTAGCTAGAACAACTATTGATAATCAATAGCTCTTAGCTGACTTTAAAAGAAATTGTAAAATCTATAAGTTAAGGCATTTCCCAACTATAGCCTTTAGTAGGACGAAAACGTTATAGGAGGACCTCTTACTTTAGGAAAATCAATCCTAATATAATAATACTAGTACCTCTTAAGTTGAGCAACCTCTTAATTAGAAAGGATACCCTTTAAAACCCTGCGGAAGACGAATCCCTTATACCGGCCGACTCTACTAGCAAGCCTCGACTAGCCTCCTTTTTAAAACGAACCTTATATAATATAAAAGATATATCAACCTCCTTTAAATAAGAAGCCTTAATCCGACCTATCTCTTATACTAATATAAAGGCTAAAAGAGACGACTTTTTTATATTATTAAGGTTCCGAATTAAGGCAGGTAAAAGATCTACTATATATAAGGATCGATTAGTAGTAGAGGAACGCTTAATAAAATACTACTATTAATATATTAAATAATAAGATTCGGTAATTTAGAGTTTTTATAATTATATTTAAAGAATAGAAGAAGTAACTATACCTATAATTGCGCAGCTATAAGAAGAGCTTAAAACAACCTAAGAGACTAGCGCGTACTAGAAGAATTTAGTAGAAGAATAATAATATACGAACTCAGCCAGCTAGCCGGCTACCCTTACTCTATAAAGCCGACCTCTCTTCGAAAATCCCTATAGAGATCCTCTTATCGCCTAGCCTAGATAGCCTATTAAATAGGAACCCTACTGTGGTGCGGTCGGCTGGAGGGCCTTTATTAGGTCGCTCAGGAGGCTTGCAAAAGTAGGAAAAGATAATTAATTGTATTATTATCTAATGTATATATAGTAAGGAGACTTCGGAAACAAAAGGGAGAGTCTATAACTTAGTAGAGTTATATAAAAGGTCTTTAGAATAAATAGAGACTCTGCCTATTTTATATAATATACCCCTTAGTTAGGCGATGCTATTAGAATCGCTTAGCTATATAGATAAAATAAAGGAAAGAATAGCAGTTATAAAGAAAAGAGGCTCTATCTTACATACTGCCCTTTTAAAAGTTATTCCTTTTAAAATAAAAAGGGTTACTATAAGCAATAAGCGCGCTTAAGAATCTTTACGATTCTATACTAATGCTCTATTAGGCTTCTTATAGAGTATTTCTATTATAAAGGTTCTCTTTTCCTTCTTTTAAAAATAACCCTCCTTTATTATTTAAAAATATCGTCTTTATATTAATAATTTTTAAATATAAAAGGAACTCCCGCTTATTATAGCCCTAGCCGCCCTTATAAAGTAAGACCCTTAGAGTCCTTATACCTTACGTTATACTAACTTTACGCTAGGTCGCTAGTACTCCCTTAGGAGCTACAACCTTGGCACAGTCCTCCTAGCGCCTACTAGGCAATAAGCTACCGCTGCTATCGCTGCCGCCTCTGCTGCTGCTGCTACTACTACTACCGCTTAAGAGCCCTGCCCTTATTGCGCGTTATATACTAGAGCCTATAATAGAATATAATAATATATACGTATGCTATATTATACGCAAGAGTATTAGTAATCTCGATTATTAGTACTTTAATAGCACCTTTAGTATATATTGCATCTATTATACTATACTAAGCAATAGCTGCTAATAGGCCAGCGGCCCTCTCCTTACCTCTTAGGAGGCTATTATATTAGCTCGCACCTATAGTGCCTTTAAGAAGGAGGTAGCGCTACTGCTTAATATAGTAAAGGGTACGCTTTAGAGCTTCAATAGTACATCTTATTAAGTCTTATTAAGTTCTAGGCTGATTTTAAAAGATAAGAGCGATTAGACCCTAGTACTAGGAGGGCCTGCCACTTCTGCGAGTGGTAGTGCTGCTGCCTCTCTTGCTCCTAGTATACTATTTGCATTCGCCGCCGGCCTGTCTTCTGCCGCCTTATTCCCCCTGCTTACTACTGCTACTTCTGTCCTTACTACTGCCGCTACTAACCCTTTTATATCTCCTTTTGTCTCCCTCGCCCTTATTATCGCCGCTCTTGCCTTTGCTGCCGCCCCTGCTGCCCTCGCTCTTATTGCCCTTGCTATACTCCTTGCCTTTGCCTTTGCTATCGCTAGTATATTTGCCGGTAGGCCTTTGGCCAAGGGAGTACCTCTAGGCCTCTCTTAAGAGGAGATCCGTACGGAGCTTATAGCTATAGCTTTACGGCTCTTAGCCTTAGCTAAGAGAATCTAAAAGAGGGTTGCGCTTTATAATAGCGGCTTAGGAACGTTACCTATCCTATATTTTTAAAAAAAGGAGAAGCTTTTATAATATACTTTATAAAAGAAAATAAATGAATATGATTATAAGAGAGTAGGAGCTTATAAGTACGAGTCTCTTAGTAATAAGTGACTACTTGCTAGCAAGTGCGAATTGCTAAACGATTGTTTAAAAACTCTAAAGGTTTAGTAAACAAACGAAGTTCTTAAACTTCTAATAGTCTAGGTTCTTAATAAGCCTATCTGCGTATATCTTCTTAGTAAGGAGGTAGATTATCTAAAAGCTTCCTCTTTAATACTCTTAGCAGATCTATATATTACTAATTTTGATATATTAAAGGCTTATCTTAATCTTCTTATTCTTTATAATAATTAGCCAAATCGTCTATTAGTTATTATAATATATATTCTATTTAAAGAGGGAATCTATGCGAATCTCCTTAAAGAGGCGTTTTATAGCTATCATCTCCTTTATAGTAGAAACTATACTATAGAGTTCTACTTTAATAGAGGAGAGCGTAATAGTCGTTTAGCGATTCGCTTTCTAAATAATCAGTCCTTTAAATAGGAAGAAGACGTATTCTTAAGAGGATCTATAGGTCTTTTGGTCATTTTTAAAAGAAGCATTTAAAGATACAACCAGTTGATATTTCTTAGCCTTAAAGCTATAGGCAATTCTTAAGAAGCGCGTACTATATAAGTATTAAAGTATCTAGTCTATAGCTAAGAGGTACTTAAAGCTTAGATTAGTTAGAAAGAAAGATAATTAAAAGGCTATAAACGCAACGTTTAAGCGTATTATAATTATTATATAAAGAATAGAGCCTATTTTCTCTTAGTACTCCTTTACCTTTTTTAAAAAAGCTTACCCTAAGTTCTTAATAAACTCCTTCTTTAGTAGTAGAGTATTAGGCACTCTCCTTATATTAGCTTTAAACTTTTAAGCGATCTTTTTAATATAAGTATTATAAACTAAGGAGATCCTCTTTACCTTTTTATTTTAAATAATCCTTATTCTAAGGAACTAGGAGATATCTCCTATAATAGTAAGCTTATATGCCCTCTTTAAGTCTTTAATTAGACGAGTCGCCTGATCTAAGTTAAAGGCCTTATATAATACTTGAATATTATTAATATAAAATACTATAAAGACTATACAATCCTTTATTATAAAAATATAAGGCTCTTTGCTTAGTAGCTTAAGTTAAAGGCCCTTAAGCGTTCTTATAAAGTTCCTATACTATAGCGCTAGAGAGTCTTTTAGCCTATAGAGCGCGCGGTCCAGTTCTACTACTATACTAAGGCGCTTAAAGCCATTTAGTAAGAAGTATATAATTAAAGCACTCCTTAGGTCTTTAAGAGCGTTAACAAATATATTAATAATATTAAACTACTTTACTTCTATATTAAAGTATATAGTAAGTGCTATTAGTACTTTAAAAGACCTTACTATAAGCGTAGCTGCGTAGGTTGAGAAAATTGAAGCTTCGTTTTAAAGATCCTCTTATATAATTAGCTATAATCGGCACTTTAAAAGCTTACTAGAGCTATTAACCTTATAGGTAAAAACCTATTTTAATAATATCAGTAAGGGCTTTAAATAATCCCTTTATACAATTCTCTAGTAATTTTAAGATTTTAAATTCCTAATCTCTTAGCGCCCTCCTTCTTTAAATTATTTGCTAAAAGGGTGCTTTTTTAAGTCTAGCTATCCTTTCGAAGGCTTTAGCAAAGAGCCTTAGTACTATAAGCAGTTAAAAGACTGCGCTCTATCCTTTGCCTAACTATTAATTATAGCTTTAATAATTATATAAACTATTAAATAGTCCTTCTTATCCTCCCTTATTTATTCATTTGCTTAAAAGGTTAATATAAACTCTTGCGCATATAAGGAGTAAGGTAAATTAATATTGCTTTAAGAGAATATATACTTTAAAGTAATAGCGTATACTTTTAAAGTTTCCTATTACTTAACGCTTAAGTGTCTTATCCTCTTTTACTTAGAAAGAGGGAGTTCCTCCTTACGCTTTTCTCTATAGGTCTCCTCCTTTATTTTTATTATTGCTAAAAGTTCCTTTAAGAGTCTAAGTAGCTCTATCTCTTAAGCCTATAGTCTTTAAACTAGTATTATAACTTAAGGTATTATATTATTAAAGCCTACTCCTTTTATTAAATCGCTTCTTATAAGACTATTAAAGCTCCTCTTAGATCTTGGTAGTAGTGCCTTTAGCCTTTTACCAAAGTTTATTAAGGCCTGCCTTTATAATTAAAGACTTTATCTTAAAGTCCTTAAGCCATTTCTATTCTTATATAGAATAGCAGTTAAAGATCTGCCGATCGCCTTATAGAACTTATCTTTAAAAACTCCTTTAAAGTCGTCTATAGTTCCTTCTTTAATAGGGCCTTTATAAGGAATCATTACCCTTAAGCTCTAGTCGCCATTTGCCTTCTTAAAGACTAGCGAAGTGGCTTTTAGTTCGCTTGCTTCTACCCTTGAGTTTCTAAGCGGTTCTCTTAGATTTAGATTTAAGTTAAGGCCTTTTATATTATTAGTTAAAGGCTATAGAGCAGCGTTAGTCTATAATACAGGCTCTTCTTATATAGTAGCTTCTTCTGCAGCGATTGCATTCGGCCTTATAATAAGCTTTAATTCCTTAAAAATACCTTTGAATTTAGCGTCCTAAGCTCCCTTTCCCTTTTTAATTAATTAAAAGGTTATCTTAAGTTCTTAGCGCGATATAAGGTTTGCGCGCTTAGCTTTTGGACTATAGAAGAGAGACTTATCGAATTCGATATTATAAGTTATTATTACTTACTAAAGTATAAGAACCTAGATTCTATAAATATTAAAGGTAATATATTTAACTAAATAACCTAAGTGCCCTTATAATTCAATTTTAAAGGTTTAGCGGTTCTTCCCCGCCTCCCTCTCTTTAATTAAAGGGTATACGCAAGCGCTATATATATAAACGCAACTCTAATCAAGCTTTAAGCTTGCTATTATTTGCTTAATAAGTAGCAGCTTATAAAATTGAAAATACTACTTAAACTAATTATAAAGAGCCTCGCTTAATAAGATCATCTTCTTCCTAGCAAGTAAAGAGATATTATAAAGGTATATAATAGCCTTTATAACCTTTGGCCAAAGGCTTACTAAAAGCCTAATATAGATTCTCATTTTAATAAAGCGTTTAATCAACTCCCTTCCTACTTACTCTATACCTCTATTAGGTTAATATATATAGGTAGAAGTAAGCTTTAAATCGATTCCCTTCTCTTTTACCTATCTTTAATACTTTATAAGAGAGTCTTCCCTTAAGGAGATTATTAAAGTATTATTATCTTGCCTAATCTTATAAATAGAAAGCCTATATTAGCGTTTCACTTATACTTTAAAGGCTTAAAGGACCTTTATAACTACATCTTTGCCCTTTGATTTTAGTAAGAACGTCTAAAGTATATTACTATACTTATCTTTAATTAAAAGGACCTATAAGTAACTATTATATAAGTTGTTTAAAAAGTTAAAGAGATCCTAGAAGATCTTGAAAAAGGGCCTTAGAGATCGGTTTTTAAAGGTAGCGTAAGAAATAACTTGCCTAATAGATGCTACTACATATATAAGGCACTTTAGCCTTTGTATTCCTCTAATCTTCATTCCCTTAGCGCACTTGACTAGCGCTTAGAGAGCCTTTGCGCCTAGGTAGCTAGCGTAAAGGTACTATATATATATATCGTTATCCTATACCTTAGTAAGCGTATAGCTAGACTAAAACCTATTATAAAGCGTTATCTTAGCTATAGGGAATGTTATTAAAGTAGAGAAGTTATATTAAAGTATATTTAAGAGATTTAAATAGTTAATAGGCTTATATTTAAAGAAAATAAGATTATAGCAATACTCTAATTAAGCTTGCTTTATAAAATCTCTAATACTCTTAAAGCGCAAAGTAAGGTCTACCCTAAAGTATTAAAAACCCTTATTCGTAAGAAGCCTTTTTAAAATAATATTAATAGTAAACTCCTTTATAATAGTAATATTGCGCAGCATTATCCTTATAAGAGAGCTATTACGCTATAAAAGAGAGTCTACTATATATCTATTACCTCTCTTAATAATTAGGAGTCTTAAGGTACTTACTTTAATATATTACTATAAGTCGCTAAAAGGCTTAAAGGTGCTTGCGATAAGTAAATCCTTTGAATTAACAATATAAGTAGCTGCGCAATTATTAAAGAGCGTACTTAAGGAGAGCAGGTAGCGTTCTAGCTTAAAGAAGTGGTAAATATTAAACGATTCTTCAAAAGCGTTAAAGGTAGAGGGATCTATTATTATAAAGACTAGTGAGTTCTTCCTTTTATTACTTAAACTATCCTTTCTAAAGGCTAAAGCCTTTCCTTTGAATTTATCAATTGCTATTACCGTAATATCATTCTCCTTAAGCTATACTTAAAGACCTTTGAACTAATCTCTTGCGTTTAACGCCTTTTATATTTATAAGACCTCCTTTCGCAAAAGGAGAACCTTTATATTTTCTTTACGCCCGTCTATAGTATATAACAGTTTCCAATAGTCCTAGGGCTTCTAATAGTAGTTGGTAAAGCCTCTATAAGGGCACTTAGGCCTGATCTCCCTTCTAGAGCTTATAGAGCGATTTCGAGAGCTGCTCGCTAAAGCCTGCGAAGGGGTTTCGGCATCTAAGAGAGACTCTTAAATAGCAAAAACTGCTAGCCCTTTATTATCAATTGCTCTATTAGATTTAATGCCTGCTAAGGCGCAGCTTAGCTATATTAGATTATACTTATATAAGGTTCCTATTTGCTTATTAGTGATTATTTCCTCTTTTAAGCGAGTCGCCTAATTCGGATTAATCTTTACTATAACTAAGTCTAAAAAATCAGTTACTCTTAATCTCCCTTTAATCTTAAGAAGACTATATTACTTTGCTAAGTAGTACGCCTCCTACTACTCTTAGATCTACTGCTAAGTATTAATTCTCTTAGTCTTACCTTAGCGTAATACGTCGTAGTACTAGAGTCTCGTTTAAGACTAAATAGCCTTATTAGAAGGCGCAATATCACGCTTTAAAATGGATACTAGGCCTTAGAGTAAGAGTTGCTAGTTTATTAAATTAATATATAAGTCGTTAATAGTAGTTCCACTTATAGAAGTATCTTTATCAAGTATTAAGGAAGAGAGCTTCTTAGCTTGGATTTAAGCTTAAGCTATTAAAAAAGCTAGAAGCATTCTATCGACGGTCTTAAAGACCTATTTTAAGAGTAGTTTATAGTATTTGCATTAGGTCTTCTAAGTCTCCTTACGCATAAGGTGCTCCTTTATTAGAATTTTATATTTATCTTTAATATCTTTATAAGAAGCCTATAGAGGAGGAGCTTTTAATAGATCTCTTAAGGAAAAGTAGGCGTAAATCTATTTAAATAGAGTCGCTATATACTCTTTATATAACCTTATATATATTATACGGAGGTTAGCCGTTTCCAATTCCTTAAGCTCCTATATAAAGGGAGCTTAAGGCTTAGTCTCTATAATTGACTTAAATAGGAGTCTTAGATTAGTAAAAATTGTAATATTATAAAGCTTAGTAAAGAATATATATTTACTAAACTACTTTACCTAAGAGGCAAAGGTATTAAAGTAAGGCTTAGAGATGCTTAAAGAGTTAGATATATTAAATAGAGTCTAGTGAAAAAGGTTAAGTATATAAATAAAGTTTGCAAATAAGGTTCGATTGGAAAATGGAGATTTGTTAATTGAAAATAAAGGTCCTTTAAGTTATTATAAATACTTAGAAAGTCGGTCAAGAGCTTAAAGGGCCCTTTAGCCGGTTGTATGTAAAGAGAAAGCATATTAAAGTACTTATAAGGCTTATAACTATAGTGCGGTCGGCTGGAGGGCCTTTATTAGGTCGCTTAAAAGGCTTGCAAAAGTAAGAGAAGATAATTGATTGTATTATTATCTAATGTATATATAGTAAGGAGACTTTAGAAAGAAAAGGGAGAGTCTATGACTCAGCAGAGTCACGTAGAGGGTCTCCAGAATAAGTGGAGACTCCGCCCATTCTGCACGACACCTACTCTAATACCCCTGACTTCGGAAGATAGAGTCGAACCTTTAAACTTAATCGCCGGGTCCGCTTAGCAAAGATTAAAGATCTAAACCTCTTCTTAAGCAAAAGAGATATAAAGGTCGAGGACTAGATCTTTAATATATAGTAAAAGATAAAGGTTAATTATATAGAGTTCTTTAATAAATCGGTTACCTTAATATATGCTACTAGTTTGATAATAAAGGACGCTTAAAGCTTAATTTAAGATCGGCTTATAAAAGGATCTATTAGATAAATTAAGATAGCTATACAGCTATTCTAAATCTTATAAAGGGCCTATAGAGTTAGTAAAGAAATAGAGCGATAGATAGCTAAAGACGATTAGATAAAGCTTAAATAGGGAAATATCCCTTTTATAGCCTTTTAAGCCGACTTTTGCAAACTAGCTTTTAAACTAGGGAAGTCGATTAATAACTAATATAAGGCGCTCTAAGATAAGGTAAAAGTATTCCTATTAAAGTAACTCTTTAATCGAAAGTTCGATTATCCTAAAGACTTGGCCGAATGGTTTATAAATAAGGAGAACCGATAACTCCGCCTTTTACTATAACGCTCTAACTGAAATAAGTATTAGGCTAAAACTTCCAACCGGCCCTCCTTTACCTTTTAATAAATAGGACCCGTATGCTATAAACAAGCCCTAAGTTGTCTTTAAAAGGAATTAAGCACTACCCTTAGACCTTTAGTACTTAAAGATAATAAACGCGCCTCTTACAACCGAACCCCGAAGCCTAACGACACTTGCTATAAATATAGATAAAAAGGGCACTATAGCTAAGACTGCCTCGAATAATATAAGATTATACTAATAGAAAAAGGTCGCGACGAACTAGAGAATAATACTAAGATAATAGATAATATAGAAGAATCGGGAAACGAATCGCTTTAGGATTTTAAGTATCACTCTTAAAGCGCAACTAACACTAGGAATCGGTCGACCTATTTAAGCTTATTAGAGGATAGCAATTCGTAACCTAATGCCAATTCTATTAAAGAGGTTGCTATACTAATCTAATAGCCCTAATAGACTATAGGGCTAACGCCTTAGGAATTATCAATCGCAAGATACTCCCCTCCTTAACTATATAGTTAAAGCTATTGACTTACTACCTTAAGAGACCGATCCCCTTATAAGGATTTAATAAACAACCTAGCGAGGCTATTCAATAGGTTATACAAATAAATATTATAATTAATAAATACAACTTCAAAGGACAGTTCTTTTTAGCCGCCGACTTAAGCTTATATAATATGATCTTAAGTTGTAAGTAGCTAGCTAAATAAGATATAGTTATCAATTGTAAGAGGAAGAAGCTATATTAGCCTAACGTTTATCAATTGGATTAATAGGACGCCGACTAGAGAGATTAGTAATAGCTTAATAAGACTAGCATCCTCAGACCGCCGAAAGCTCTTAAAGAACCCCTGATTAAGTCTAAGGATATACTAATATAGGACTTTAATATACGCTTGACTAACTAAGAATAATAAAAAGAGGAACTTAATATTAATACCCTCTAATTAATAAGCATAGATATATCGATAATCTCAAGGCCAGCCTTTAGAGTTAGCCTCTATTAGACTAATACTAAGATTAGGTTAGTTACACTTATAGAATTAGATCATCTCTTTAAAAAAAGAAATAAGAGGACCCCTTATATCTTAACTTAATATAAAGCTATCGTTTGCTATATAAACTTAAAGATAAATAAGACCCTAATTTATATAATAGAAGAGGAAGAACCTAATGCGCTTAGCAAGCATAACGCTCTAGGACCTTAAGAGGCCTACGAGTTACGCGCCAAGTTACTACCCTTCCTTTATAACCTAGCTATGTACTTCTTTAAAAGCGCTGCGAATACGCTATCTCTATTATAGCTAATCAATTATAAAATCGAGTTCAAAGGACTACTACTAATAATAAAAACCGCCTACTTATATAAAATAAGCAAGCTTAAACTCGAAAAGATAAGGGAATATCTTATAGATAATTTAAAGAAGGGATTTATATAATTATTTAACACTACCTTCTTATCGCCTATCTTATTTATAAAGAAACCTAAAGGCGGCCTATAGTTTTATATTAACTACTAGGAGTTGAATAGACTTATTAAAAAAGACTAGTACCCTCTCTCTTTAATTATAGAAACCCTTAACTGACTTAGGAATGCGACGCTCTTTATAAAGCTTAATATCTGCTATATATTCTATTATATCTTAATAGACCTTAACTCTATAATATAGGTAGCCTTTAAGATAAGGTACAGCTCCTTCGAACTAGTAGTACTCCCCTTTAGACTATATAATAGCTTAGCTACCTTTTAGTAGTATATTAATACTATCTTAATAGAATACTTAAACGACTTTTGCTTTATATATATTAATAATATCTTAATCTTTTTAAAAACTAAGGAAGAGTACTAATACTATATTAGATAAGTCTTAAATAGATTATACAAAGCTAGCCTATAGGTCGATATTAAGAAGTGCGAATTCAAAGTCATTAGCATTAGATTCCTAGGGTTTATTATTATTAATTAAAGAGTATAGGTCGACCTTATTAAGGTTAAGGTCATTAAAGAATAGACTCTTCTATTAATAAAGAAATAAGTGCAATTGTTCTTAGGATTTTGCAACTTCTACTAAAGATTTATCAAAGCCTATAATTGAATTACGCACCCCTTTAATTAGCTAATAATAAAGGAGACTAGCCTGACGTTTGTCCTAATTTGTTAAGATGGGTGATACAGCTATCACTCCGATGTATTATCATATGACCCTACTGCTTAGTCAGTAGGATATTGATACGTATATAGCTATAGGGAAGAAAGGGGTAACCTTCCTTCCTTAACTCTTACTAATATATCGACTATCGACCTTTAAAAGCCTCTTTTACCTATTGCGCCGACTTACTTAAGCTTAATAGGTTATAAGCCTTAGATAGACTGATAATAGATTATTAACTTCCCTTAGAAAGCACTTGCGCTGCAACTATTAGTAGGAAGTTGAATAAGACTTATAGTAAGAGGCAAGCAATCGGCGAATAGGAGGTATAATTCCCTATTTAGCTAACCTATATTACAAAAGGTATAATTCCTTACTTTATAATCCCTTTAGTACTATAAGAGGTATAATTCCTTGCTTTACTATGTTTCGTAGGAGGTATAATTCCCTGCGTTATAGCTTAAAAACCCTTTTCAATAAGAGGACTTCCTCCCTATTTAATACTTCTATAATACCTGCTATTTAATTATTTTAACTTTTTAATAAGAGGAGTGCCTTTAACTATTTAATTTATTTGATTTTTTAATGCAATTCTATTTGAAATAGCAATAGCTTCCGATTCCGATTGAAACACTAGGCCTAAAGACCTCTAATTCTTTCGAAAGAACTAGCAATAATAGTTCGACGATTTAGAGCTTTACTTTAAAAGCAAAGGTATTAAAATAGCGATTTAAAAGACACTTATTAAATACGTAAGAATAGCCTCTTATACTCCCTCTACCGATTTGTCTACTTCTACTTTAATAGCTAATATAACTGCTAAAGATTTGCCAGATATATTAAATAAGCTTAGCTTAAAAGCTTTAATAGATAATAACCAAGAATCCCAAAGGTAGGTTTTAAATATAGAAAAGGAGAAGGAGTATAGGCTAGCTTTAATTAAATGCAAGCTTAAGATTAATAGAGGTTTAAGCGATAAAAACTGAGATTTTATTTAAATTTATAATAATATAAAGATAAGATAGGGTACTTTAAAGGCAAATTACTTTTATATAATTGCCTTTAATACTTAGTATCTATTATAATAGATCACTTTATTTTAATATAAAAAAGATAAAGATAGTAAGGATATAGATATAAATATAGACTTTATTTAATCTATATTATATAAAGTAAAAAGGAGAGTAAGAGCTGTAGATCCTAGGATAGCTATAACTTTTAAGGAAACTCAGCTTTTTAATTTCCTATTTAATAGCCTCCTTCTTAAGTTTGCTATTATAAAATAATCTCTTCTTATCTAACCTAACCTTAAGATCTATAAGAAGATCGACCTCCTTTGAACTATTAAGTAAGACCTCGAAGGATGCTCTAAATCGGCAAATGCTGCATTATAAGGCAACGATAAGCCTGAGAAGAGGAAGGAGCGCAGGACGAGCCCTTAAGCTTATTAGGAATACTACTTTTATAATAGTACTTATAATATTACTAATTGTAAAGTTAAAAGGCAACTGATTAATATAGTCGCTAGCTTTAATATTAAGAAGCAATCGAAGCAAAAGTCAAAAAGCAAACTGCCCTTATTCTGCCAAAGGCCGCAACTATTAAGGAAAGGCAAAGGAAAAGGAAAAGGCTATTTAGCTAAAACTTTAGCAAATACTTCTAATAATAATAGTAGGTTATCTAAACCTAAATCCACTTCTAATAATTCAGATAATAATTATAATAAAGATGCTTATATCTTAAAAGCCGATCTTTATAAGATCCTTAAATCCAATTAGTATAATAATACTAATTGCATAGTATATATAATTGATAAACCTTACCTATTTAAAGGCCCGCTTATTAAAATAAAAAGGCGCTCTATTAAGGTTAGTAGTAAAAGGTTATATATAGACTCGATAGGTATAATAGAGATGAATATTACTAGTATTTCTTTCCTTTTATAAAATGTTCTCCTTATACCTAGCTTAGGTATTAATCTTTTATCTAATTATAAGATTTATATAGAATTGAATTATATAAGAGTTTTTAATAATTAATTTATATAATTTATAAATAATAGCTATAAAGTGATCTTTAAGGTTAAAATTAAAGATGGACTTTATATTATCTTAAAGGTAATATTATAGAAATTGACTTCTAGGCCAGACCTATAAGTAGATTCCTTTAAGGAAAGTATACTCTTTACCCTAATATAATTAAGTAAGGATAAAGAAAATAGATAGACTCTTAAGCTAGGATCGCAAGTAAAATTTGCAAAAATGACTCTTAAGCTAAGACTATAAGTAGATTGTAAAGTGTCCTTAAAGATGACTCTTAAGCTAGGATTATAAGTGAATTTAATAAAAATGACTCTTAGGCTAAGACTGCAAGTGGATTTTACAAATTTACTAATAATAACTCTTAAGCTAGGATTATAAGTGAAATTTATAGAAATGACTCTTAGGCTAAGACTATAAGTGAAATTAGCAAATTCGTTAGAGACGACTCTTAAGCTAGGACTATAAGTAGATCTTACTATTTCTAAGAAATCGACTCCTAAGCTAAGACTATAAGTAGATCTTGCGGTTTTATTAAAAACGACTCTTAAGCTAGGCTTACAATTAGAAAACGGTAAAACCTTAAACTGCTATTACTAGTCCTTTCTAGCTATTAATAATAAAGTATTAACTAATAATAGGCTATTAAAGCTATTAAAAGCCAAAAGCCTATTAAGGTATTAGCTAATATATAGAAGATTCGCATATTTAAGGCTAAAGAAATTAAAGGGCCTATATAAGGTCTTAACCCTAAAATGGAAGATCTAAGTACTAAAGGATCGCTTAGTATGCCGAATTTGCAAGCTAATAAAACTTCGAAATCAGATGCGAATTAAGCTTAATCTATAGAAAGATTCAATATTAGTACTAATATCTATTAATACTATTAAACTATTTATAACCTTAATTAAAGGAAATAATTAGTTTTCTTAAATAGTAGATAATTCCACTTAATAGATATAGACCATTTGCGCTAAAACTAAATCTAAGCTTATAAAAAAGCTAGAAATTTGAAAAGTGATAGAAGAACGCTAGACCTAGTTAAAGCTAATAGCTATTAGGTTTAATAATATATTAAAGATTAAGGCAAAGCTTAATAAATAGGTAAAATAAGGAGTTTATTATAAACTAATTATAATATACAAAGGTTCCTATTAAAATAGCATTATTAAGCGAAGCATTTAGCAAATAGAAACTGACTATTGCACTTTACTATAAGATGCTAACTTACTATTAGAATTCTAGGACCTTACGATTAAGGCAGATATATACTTACAAAATAAAATAGGTAATAGACTAATAGTCAATAGCACTTAAATATTACTATATAAGGCATATTTCAAATAGAAACTAAGCTTAAACTATATCTACGTCTTTAAAAGCGTTTGCTACTCTTATATTAGCCTAAAGTCCTGGCCTATAGATATAAAGAGTAAGAAGCTAATAGACTAAAGTAGAGAGTATATATTTATTAAGTATATTAAATAGATAATAAAGCAATAGATAGTATATATACTAGACCTAAGGCGAGTAATCATATCCTTAATAGTTGAGTTTAATAAATCTCTAAATAGGGAGGAGCTATCTTTAAAGCTCTATATACTTAAAGATTCGCAAGGTATACTACTTAATAGTAATACTATTAAGCCGAACTAATAATCCCTTTCTCTAAGCTTAGGTATATCAAGTGCACTCGCTAACCGACGACCTACTAATCGCCTAAAGGCCGAATAGACTATTCTTATTATCTGCAAACTGCCTAAAGTATAAAATAACTTTAATATTATTATCCCTTTAATTAAAGTACCTATAGTAAAGGATATTCCCGAAATAGGTATAAGTAATAATAAGCCTTTACTATTAGAAAGCGGTTCCTTAGATGATAAGCCTATAGAACCTATAGCTGAGCCTACGCCTTTAAAGAAGAATAGAGACCTAGAACTAGAAGATACCTTAAATAAATGCAAGTCTAAGCGTATCTAAGCTATAATAGCATATAGGATTTATAAGCTCGAACTTTAATAGAGCTTTAATAAAGATAATGCGTTCTTAGCTGCTAAGAGGATAATAAAAATCTCTTTTCTAAAGATATATAATAAAGCTATTAATAATCTAAAGAATAGAATAGTATAAAATAAGGTAATCTAAGAGGAGATAAGCTCTCTTATTATAAATAGCATATAGATAGAGGAACTAATATTAAAGGATATAAACCTAATATTAATAAAGTAGGTCTTTATAATTAAGATATATATAGATAGGACCTTAGAACGTTATAAGGTAAGGCTTATAGCTAAGGGCTTCTCTTAATAGTATAGAGAAGACTACTTTGATACATTTGCGCTGATAGTTCGCATAGATACCCTTTGCATATTTATAGTGATAATAGCTGCTAAGAACCTTAAATGCAAATAGTACGATATTAAGAATGTATTTACTAAAGCAATTATAAAGGAACGGATTTTTCTCTCCTGACCTAATAGTATTCCTATACGCGCTAGCCACTCTCTTTATATACTTTATAGTATCTATAGACTTAAATAATCAGCCTATAATTAGAACCTCTTATATAGCTTTACTTTAATAGAAATAGGATTCGTTTAAAGCCTAGCTAACCCTTATTTGTTTACTTATATTAAGTGTAGAGTTAAGTTACTATTATATATTAATAATATTACTATAGCTGCGAAAACAACTACTTAATTAAATTAGTTCTTTATAACAATTTAGAAATGTTTTAATACTAAGGATCTAAGGGGAATTTATAAGATCCTTAGCATCTATATCATAAGGAACCGCTTTACTTAAGAACTTTAGTTAGATTAAGAATAGTATATTAAGAAGATCCTAGACCAAATAGGACTTTCCGCTTATGCTTCTAACTTTAAGCTAAAGCGTACTCTAATCGAAGGAAAGTATAATAAGTTAGAGCCTACTAATAAAAATAAGTAGAAAGGAGATCTGAAGAAGTACTAATAGGATATTAAAGTAATTATATATACTATAGTATATATAAGACCAGATATCGCCTTTATTATTAAGCAATTTAGTCAAAACTTAAAGGATTTGACAATTTGATATAAGAATGCAGTTAAGCGACTTAAAAGGTACCTTCGATCGATAATTATATAAAAGGTAAGATATAAACTAATGAAATATATAAGCGCAAAGCTTAAGGTATATACTGATTCTAATTAGGCAAATATAAAAGGTCGGAAAAGTATATTTAAAAGCATAGTAGTACTATATAGTGGACCTATATCGTAAGGAAGTAGGAAGTAGAAATCAGTAGCTACTATAAGTACTAAGGCTAAATATATATTAATATTATCAAATTGCAAATAAGGATTATAAATCGCTTAAGTTTTAAAAGATATAGGTTTCGCTAAGTATATTAGATAAGATAGGAACTATATTAATCTTTAAGCAAATAATATAAAGGCGATTGCACTTATAAAGAATCTATACTTATATAAGCGATCGAAATATATTAATATTACCTATTACTTTATCTATAACCTTATTATAAAGAATAAGTTATTAATTACCTATATCCTAATCGATCGAATAGTAGCAGATGGATTTATAAAGCTACTAAAGATAGTTGCAAAGTTTAAAGCATTTAAAGATATATTAAGGTTGCAAAAGATAATAAGGGCTTAGTAGGCTTAAGGACGAGTCCTAGGCCTGCCCTGCGAGTTAGGTTATATAGTCTTATAAAGGAAAGTTTTTAAATCAACTCTTAGGCTTAGACTGCGAGTTAAGTCATATAGTCTTATAAAGGAACGCTTTTGGAAATTTAACTCCTAGTCTTACCTTGCGAGTAGGATTAATGATTTTAATAGAGGTTACTATTAATTGATTGTTTTTAATTTAAAGAGATACTTAGGAGTTGGATTAGCGCAAAAGGATAGTTATTATTTTCCTAACTGCAGGTCAATTAGAGTAAGGTCTAAGTAAGGGTATTAAAATAGGTAATATAGCCATCACTCTGATATATTATCATATAACCCTACTGCTTAATTAATAGGATATTAATACATATATAGCTATAGGGAAGAAAGAGGTAACCTTCCTTCCCTAACTCTTACCAATATATCGACTATCGACCTCTAGAAGCCTCCTTTACCTACTGCGCCGACTCACTTAAGCTTAATATAATTAAGGAATAATAAGACGCGTTCGAATAATTAAAGAAGCAGCTATTAAACGCGCCTACCTTATTATACTTTAAAAACCACCGATTAATAAGGATTGAGACCGATTGCTTAAACCTAGTAGCGGCCGGAGTGCTTAGCTAAAAGGATAAGAATAATAAATAATAGTACCCTATTGCCTTCTTTTTTAAAGGATTGCAGAATGCGGAATCATACTATAAAATCTATAATAAAGAGATATTAGCGGTTATACTAGCTTTAAAAGAATAGGATACAGAGTTGCAAAGTATATTAAGCTTCTTAATAATTACCGATTATAAGGCTTTAAAGTACTTTAAAACTAAAAAACTCCTTAATAAATGACAAATCCGATAAATGGATATACTCTTAAGATATAATTACCAGATCACCTATCGCCTTAGAAAAGAGAATACAATAGCTAATATACTATTATAAAAAGACGAACTTACGCCTACTTAAAAAGTCGTAAGAGAAGCCGAGAGAACCTATTAGCTTCTTAACCTAGCTAGTATTATTTAGGATCGTCTTATAATAGCTTTAATCGACCTTATAGCACTTAAGAACTACTCTTCTATTAATAATTTCCAAATAATAGAAGAAGTCCTTAATGCTAACCGGACTTATAAGTCGCTGCAATTAAAGCGAGAGAAAGCTTTTAGAAAAGAGACTCCTTAGACCCTATTAGAGGACGGACTACTCTTATATAATAGAAAGCTAATAGTTCTTAAAGAACTAGACAATCTCTGTATCTGCTTACTTTGCTAAATCTATAATAGTATATTAATAGCTTACCTTAGCAGAACCAAGACTATATAGTTCCTTTAATACTATTACTATTAAATGTAGAATCATAGCTATACTAGCTTAGTTGGATTAGAAATCATAGCTATACTAAATTTAGCTATAAACTCTATATCCTGGCTATGAGTCATAGTTCTATATTTAGATATGACTCATAGTACTAAGTTTAGCTAAAACTATATTA
>JAENRP010000538.1:0-20036 GCA_024741835.1 Diplocarpon mali | reverse complement strand
TCCAATATACTAGAAGGTTCTAGAAGCTCAAGATATTTTGTATATATAGATTGCTTTGCTCCTGTAGTTAGGAATCAAGCCTCCTAAGTCTCCAAGTTCTTCAACTACTACTATTACTTACTACTCAATACTACCTTATACTCTCTTTACCATATCGGCCAGCCCTCATATTTCATAAGAGAATCTAAGAGAGGGTCGCGCCTTGCAATAGCAGCTTAAGAACATTACCTATTTTATATTTTTAAAAAAGGAGAAGCTTCTATAGTACGCTTTATAAAAGAAAACAAATAAATGTAATTATAAGAGAGTAAGAGCTTATAAATATAAGTCTCTTAGTAATAAGTAACTACTTGCTAGTAAGTGCGAGTTGCTAAACGATTATTTAAAAGCTCTAAAGGTTTAATAAACGAATAAAGCTTTTAAACTTCTAGTAGTTTAGGTTCTTAATAAGCCTATCTGCGTATATCTCCTTAGTAAGGAGGTAGATTATTTAAAAGCTTCCTTTCTAGTACTTTTAATAGATCTATATATTGCTAATTTCGATATATTAGAGGCTTATCTTAATCTTTTCATTTTCTATAATAATTAGCCGAATCGTTTATTAATTATTGTAATATATATTCTATTTAAAGAGGGAGTCTATACGAATCTCCTTAAAGAGGCGTTTTATAGCTATTATCTCCTTTGTAATAGATATTATACTATAGAGTTCTACTTTAGTAGAAAAGAGTATAATAGTCGCTTGGCAATTCGCTTTTCAAATAATCGGTCCTTTAAATAGGAAGAAGACATATTCTTAAGAGGATCTGCAGGTCTCTTAGTTATCTTTAAAAGAAGTATCTAAAGACGCAACCAATTAGTATTCCTTAGCTTTAAAGCTATAGGCAATTTCTAAGAAGTGCATACTATATAGGTATTAAAGCATTTAATCTACGGCTAAAAGGTGCTTAAAGCTTGGATTGATTAAAAAGAAAGATAGTTAAAAGGCTGCGAATGCAACATCTAGGTGTATTATAATCGCTATATAAAGAATAGAGCCTATTTTCTCTTAATACTCCTTTACCTTTTTTAAAGAAGCTTGCCCTAAGTTCTTAATAAACTCCTTCTTTAGTAGTAGAGTACTAGGCACTCTCCTTATATTATCTTTAAACTTTTGAGCGATCTTCTTAATATAAGTATTATAAATTAAGGAGATCCTCTTTACCTTTTTATCTTAAATAATCCTTACTTTAAGGAACTAGGAGATATCTCTTATAATAGTAAGCTTATACGCCTTCTTTAAGTCTTTAATTAGATAAGTCGTCCAAGTCAGGTTAAAGGCCTTATATAATACTTAAATATTATTAATATAAAACGCTATAAAGACTATGCGATCCTTTATTATAAAAATATAAGGCTCCTCGCCTAATGGCTTGAGTTAAAGGCCCTTAAGCGTTCTTGCGAAGTTCCTATACTATAGCGCTAAAGAGTCTTTTAGCCTATAAAGCGCGCGGTCCAGTTCTACTACTATACTAGGGCGCTTAAAGCCATTTAATAGGAAATATATAACTAGAGCACTCCTTAGGTCTCTAAAAGCGTTAATAAATACGTTAATAATATCGAACTACTTTACTTTTATATTAAAGTACGCAGCAAGCGCTATTAGTACCTTAAAAGACCTTACTATAAGCGTAGCTATATAAGTTAAGAAAATTAAAGCTTTATCTTAAAGATCTCCTTTTATAATTAGCTATAATTGGCACTTTAAAAGCTCGCTAAAGCTATTGACCTTATAGGTAAAAACCTATTTTAATAGTATCGGCAGAAGCTTTAAGTAGTCCCTTTATATAATTTTCTAGCAACTTTGAGATTCTAGATTCCTAATCTCTTAGCGCTCTCTTTTCTTAAATCATTTGCTAAAAGGGTACTTCTCTAAGTCTAGCCATCCTTTCGAAGGCTTTAGTAAAGAGCCTTAATACTATAAGCGGTTAATAGACTGCGCTTTATCCTTTGCCTAACTATTAACTATAGCTTTAATAATTATATAAACTATTAAATAGTCCTTTCTATCCTCTTTTATTTATTCGTTTACTTAAAAGGTCGATATAAACTCCTATATATATAAGGAGTAAGATAAATTAATATTGCTTTAAAAGAGTATATGCTTTAAAGCAATAGCATATACTTTTAAAGTCTCCTATTACTTAACGCTTAAGTATCTTATCCTCTTTTACTTAAAAAGAGGGAGTTCCTCTTTATACTTTTCTCTATAGGTCTTCTCCTTTATTTTTATTATTACTAAAGGTTCCTCTAAGAGTTTAAGTAGCTCTATCTCTTAAGCCTAAAGTCTTTAAGCTAGTATTATAACTTAAGGTATTATATTATTAAGGCTTGCTCCTTTTACTAGATCGCTTCTTATAAGACTATTAAAGCTCCTTCTAGATCTTAGTAGTAATACCTTTAGCCTTTTACTAAAGTTTACTAAGGCTTGCCTTTATAATCGAAGACTCTATCTTAAAGCCCTTAAGCTATTTCTATTCTTATATAGAATAGCAGCTAAAGATCTGCCGATTACCTTATAGAACTTATCTTTAAAAACTCCTTTAAAGTCGTTTATAGTTCCTTCTTTAATAGGGCCTCTATAAGGAATCATTACCCTTAAGCTCTAGTTGCTATTTGCCTTCTTAAAAACTGGCGAAGTGGCTTTTAATTCGCTTACTTCTACCCTTAAGTTTCTAAGTAGGTCTTTTAAAGAATTTGGATTTAAGTTAAGGCCTTTTATATTATTAGTTAAAGGCTATAAAGTAGCGTTAATTTATAATATAGGCTCTTTTTATATAGCGGCTTCTTCTATAGCAATTGCATTTGGTCTTGCGATAAGCTCTAATTCTTTGAAAATGCCTTTAAACTTAGTATCCTAAGCTCCCTCTTCCTCTTTAATCAATTAGAGGGTTATCTTAAGTTCTTAGCGTAATATAGGGTTTATACGCTTAGCTTTTAAACTATAGAAGAGAGACTTATCGAATTCGATATTATAAGTTATTATTACTTACTAAAGTATAAGAACTCAGATTTTATAAATATTAAAGGTAATATATCTAATTAAGTAACTTAAGTACCTTTATAGTTCAATTTTAAAGGTTCGGCAGTCCCTCCTTACCTCCTTCTCTTTAATTAAAGGGTATACGCAAGCGCTATATATATAAATGCGACTTTAGTTAGGCTTTAAGCTTACTATCATCTACTTAATAAGTAGCAGCTTATAAAATCGAAAATACTACTTAAACCAATTGTAAAGAGCCTCGCTTAATAAGATCATCTTCTTCCTAGTAAGTAAGGAGATATTATAAAAGTATATAGCAGCCTTTACAACCTTTGGCCAAAGGCTTACTAAAAGCCTAGCGTAGATCCTTATTTTAATAGAGCATTTAATCAACTCCTTTCCTACTTGCTCTATGCCTTTATTAGGTTAGTATATATAAGCAGGAGTAAGCTTTAAATCGATTCCCTCCTCTTTTACCTATCTTTAGTACTCTATAAGAGAGTCTTCCTTTAAAGAGATTACTAAAGTATTATTATCTTGCCTAATCTTATAAATAGAAAGCCTATATTAATATTTCACTTATGCTTTAAAGGCCTAAAGGACTTTTATAACTATATCTCTACCCTTTAATCTTAATAGAAACGTCTAAAGTATACTACTATACTTATCTTTAATTAAAAGAACTTATAAGCAGCTATTATATAAGTTATTTAAAAAGTCAAAGAGATCCTAGGAGATCCTAAAGAAGGGCCTTAAAGATCGGTTCTTAAAGGTAGCGCAAAAGATAACTTACTTAGCAGATGCTACTATATATATAAGGCACTTTAGCCTTTATATTCCTTTGATCTTTACTTCTTTAGCGCACTTGACTAGTACTTAAAGAGCCTCTGCGCTTAAGTAGCTAGTATAAAGGTACTATATATATATATTATTATCCTATACCTTAGTAGGCGTATAGCTAAACTGGAACCTATTATAAAGTATTGTCTTAGCTATAGGAAATGCTATTAAGGCAAAGAAGTTATATTAAAGTATATTTAGAAGATTTAAATAGTTAATAGACTTATATTTAAAGAAAATAAGATTATGGTAACGCTTTAATTAAGCTCGCTTTATAGAATCTATAATACTCCTAGATCGCAAAGTGAAGTCTACCTTAGAGTATTAAAAACCCTTATCTATAAGGAGCCTCTTTAAGATAATATTAATAGTAAACTCCTTTATAATAGCAATATTACGCAGCATTATCCTTATAAGAAAGCCATTACGCTATAGAAGAGAGTCTACTATATATCTATTACCTTTCCTAATAATTAGGAGTCTTAAAGTACTTGCTTTGATATATTACTATAAGTCGCCAAAAGGCTTAAAGGTGCCTATAATAAGTAAATCCTTCGAATTAATAATATAAGTAGCTGCGCAATTATTAAAGAGCGTACTTAAAGAGAGCAGGTGGCATTCTAACTTAAAGAGGTAGTAAACGTTAAACGATTCTTTAAAAGCATTAAAGGCAAAGGGATCTATTATTATAAAGACTGGTGAGTTCTCCCTTTTACTTAAACTATCCTCTTTAAAGGCTAAAGCCTTTCTTTTAAATTTATCAATTACTATTACCGCAATATTATTCTCCTTAAGCTATGCTTAAAGACCCTTGAACTGGTCTTTTGCATTTAACGCCTTTTGTATTTGTAAGACCTCCTCTTATAAAGGGAGAACCTTTATATTTTCTTTACGCCCGTCTATAGTATATAATAGTTTCCGATAGTCCTAGGGCTTCTAATAGTGATTTTTAAAGCCTTTATAAGGGCACTTAGGCCTAATCTCTCTTTTAGAGCTTATAAAGCGATTTCGGGAGCTGCTTACTAGAGCCTGCGAAGGGGTTTTAGCATTTAAGAAAGACTCTTAAGTAGTAAAAACTGCTAGCCTTTTATTATCAATTGCTCTATTGGATTTAATACCTACTAGGGCGCGGCTTAGTTGCATTAGGTTATACTTATATAGGGTTCCTATCTGCTTATTAGTAATAATTTCCTCCTTTAAGCGAGTTGCCTAATTTAGATTAATCTTTACTATAATTAAGTTTAAAAAGTCAATAACTCCTAGTCTCCCTTTAATCTTAAGGAGATTATATTATTCTACTAAATAGTACGCCTCTTACTACTCCTAGATCTACTACTAAGTGTTGGTTCTCTTAGTCTTACCTTAGCGTAATATATTGTAGTATTAGAGCCTTATCTAAGACTGAATAGCCTTATTAGAAGGCGTAATATCTCGCTTTAAAATAGATACTAGGCCTTAGAGTAAGAGTTACTAGTTTACTAAAATAGAATATAGGTTATTAGCAATAGTTCCACTTATAGGAGTATCTCTATTAAGTATTAAGGAAGAGAGCTTCTTAGCTTGGATTTATACTTAAGCTATTGCAAAAGCTAGGAGCGTTCTATCGATAGTCTTAGAGACCTATTTGAGTAATAGCTTATAGTATTTGCATTAGGTCTTCTAAGTTTCCTTATATATATAGTACTCCTTTATTAGGATTTTATATTTATCCTTAATATCCTTATAAGAAGCCTATAGAAGAGGAGCCTTTAATAGATCTCCTAAGGGAAAGCAGGCGTAAATCTATTCGAATAGAATTGCTATATACTCTTTATACAACCTCGCGTATACTACGCAAAGGTTAGCCATTTCCAATTCCTTAAGCTCCTATATAGAGGGAGCTTAAAGCTCGGTCTCTATAATTGATTTAAATAAGAGTCTTAGATCGGCAAAAATAGTGATATTATAAAGCTTAGCGAAGAATATATATTTATTAAACCACTTTACCTAAGAGGCAAAGGTATTAAAGTAAGGCTTGGAAATGCTTAAAGAGTTAGATATATTAAATAGAGTCTAGTGAAAAAGGTTAGATATATAAATAAGGTTTGTAAATAAGGTTCGATTAGAAATTGGAGATTTGTTAATTGAAAATAAAGGTCCTTTAAGTTGTAATAAATACTTAAAAAGTCGGTTAAGAGCTTAAAGGGCCCTTTAGCCAGTTATATATAAAGAGAAAGCATATTAAAGTGCTTATAAGGCTTATAACTATAGTGCGGTCGGCTAGAGGGCCTTTATTAGGTTGCTTAAGAGGCTTGCTAATATAGATAAAGATAATTGATTATATTATTCTCTAGTATATATATAGTAAGGAGACTTTAGAAAGAAAAGGGAGAGTCTATGACTAAGCAGACTCACGTAGAGGGTCTCCAGAATAAGTGGAGACTCCGCCTATTCTATACGATAACTAGTCTCCTGCGTTTAACGCCTTTTATATTCGTAGGACCTCTTTTCGCAAAAGGAGAACCTTTATATTTTCCTTACGCCTATTTATAATATATAATAGTTTCTAATAGTCCTAAGGCTTCTAATAGTAATTAGTAGAGCTTTTATAAGGGCACTTAGGCCTAATCTCCCTTTTAAAGCTTATAAAGCGATTTCGGGAACTGCTTGCTAAAGCTTGCGAAAGGGTTTTAGCATCTAGGAAAGACTCTTAAGTAGCAAAAACTACTAGCCCTTTATTATCAATTGCTTTATTAGATTCAATACCTATTAAAGCGCGGCTTAGCTGCATTAGGTCGTACTTATATAAGGTTCCTATCTACTTATTAGTGATTATTTCCTCCTTTAAGTAGGTCGCCTAACTCGGATTAATCTTTATTATAATTAAGTTTAAAAAGTCAGTTACTCCTAGTCTCCCTTTAATCTTAAGAAGACTGTATTACTCTACTAGGCGGTACGCCTCCTACTACTCCTAGATCTACTATTAAGTATTAGTTCTCTTAATCTTACCTTAGCGTAATATATTACGGTACTAAAGCCTTATTTAAGACTAAATAGCCTTATTAAAAGGCGTAATATCATACTTTAAAATAGATACTAGGCCTTAGAGTAAGAGTTGCTAGTTTACTAAATTAGTATATAGGTTATTAGCAGTAGTTCCACTTATAGGAGTATCTCTATTAAGTATTAAAGAGGAGAGCTTCTTAGCTTGGATTTAAGCTTAAGCTATTGCGGAAGCTAAAAGCGTTTTATTAATAGTCTTAAAGACCTATTTTAATAATAGTTTGTAGTATTTGCATTAGGTCTTTTAAGTTTCCTTATACATAAGGTACTCCTTTATTAGGATTTTATATTCGTCCTTAATGTCTTTATAAGAGGCCTATAGAGGAGGAGCTTTTAACAGATCTCTTAAGGGAAAGCAGGCGTAAATCTATTCGGCCGGAGTAGCTATATACTCTTTATACGACCTTGCGTATACTATGCGAAGGTTGGCCGTTTCTAATTCCTTAAGCTCCTATATAAAGGGAGCTTAAGGCTTAGTCTTTATAATTGACTTAAATAAGAGTCTTAGATTGGTAAAAATAGTAATATTATAAATCTTAATAAAAAATATATACTTATTAAACTACTTTACCTAAGAGGTAAAGGTATTAAGGCAAGGCTTAGAGATGCTTAAAGCGTTAGATATATTAAATAAAGTCTAATGAAAAAAGGTTAAGTATATAAATGGAGTTTGCAAATAAAGTTCGATTAGAAATTAGAGATTTATTAATTAAAAATAAAGGTCCTTCGAGTTATTATAAATACTCAAAAAGTCAGTTAAGAGCTTAAAGGGCCCTCTAGCCGGTTGCATATAAAGAGAAAGCATATTAAAGTGCTTATAAGGCTTATAACTATAATGCGGTTAGCTAGAGGGCCTTTATTAAGTCGCTTAAAAGGCTTGTAAAAGTAAGAGAAGATGATTAATTATATTATTATCTAGTGTATATATAGTAAGGAGACTTCGGAAACAAAAGGGAGAGTCTATAACTTAGCAGAGTCATATAGAGGGTCTCTAGAATAAGTGGAGACTCCGCCCATTCTACATAATACAAAGTATATCTTAGTAAGTGCCCTTTAATATCCTCTTGCTTTAATAACCTCTAATAGATATCCGTTTTAAATACCTATTTAAGCTTAAGATAAGTATATTATCCTTTAAGATGCTTATATTAGTAGCAACGTTAATACGATCTAAAAGGCGGCCCGAATCCTATTTAAAGAGACTTAGATATAAATCTCTATAGTCTTAAAAACTCGGGATGCCCTTTAGCTAGTATAGCTAAACGAAGCTTATACCCTCTGCTAGAGTATCGATCTTACTAATACCTAATAAGCTATACGTGCCCTTGAATCCATCTAATATTAATAATTAACTATTCGCAGGATTTATTGCGTACTATCTAAGGTAGTAATGCTGCCCTCAGGCGCCTTAAGACTTAAGGCGCCAAGGTGCTCAACTCCCTTTAATATATAAAGGGGCTATCTAGCTTAATTAGAGGCCGCTCCTAAGCTCCCTCTAATAATGTCTGCTGTTAAAAGGGCAAGGGTAGATAGGTGCCTTTTAAGGGCTCCTTAAAGGGTAAGGATCTGGATCTTAATGATCTAAATGAACCTAATCTAGTAGAGATCGCGGCCGCCCTCGCTTAAGTATAAGCTTAAGAGGAATAGGCCAACTTAGTCGCTATTTTAAGTAGTAAGGCCTCTAGGACTTAAGCGGCTAAGGAACTGCGCCTTAGGAATCCTAGTACTTAGGGTAAATGCTTATCAAGGGTAGAATTGTTAGTAGATCATTATCTTTAGTAATATAATAATTGCTGCTTTGCTATAATCCCCTTCTTAAGTACTACTTAAGTGATAAAAATGCAAATACTTGCAAGTAAGTAAGGAAAAGATAAAAAGAAGGCAGTAATAATAAGTATAGGAATATATCTTATAGTAAAATAAAAGAATGAAAATTGCTAATAGTACGCAATTAAAAATCCGATATCGTCAATTTAAGACCTTTTCAAGTCTAGTTATACCCTAATAGGCCTTTGTACCTATCCTTCCTTCTTAATAGTTATCGAATTAGTATCTACTAATTGCTAAAGGGCCTGATTTGGATTGGCTTTTATTATAGCGTTAGCAAGGTTGCTAGCGCCATCGATCCAACGTATCTTTATAAGCTCCCTATTCTCGTACGATTATCGAATAGCTATTATATCGATTATCAATCGCTTCTCCTTTGTAGTGCCCAATTTGATAATACACTCATATTGCGCCATAAGGAGCCTCAGGCGCTAAGGCCTCTAAGGACTGGCTTATGTAATATACCTCTAAAGTGGCTACAGAGCACTTTTATAAAGGGAGCTTAGATATACAGTTAGAGTAGAATTTTACAAGCTTCTGCTACTATTAGGAATCCACCTTTAAATATAGTATAATAGTTATTAGTACTATTCGCGACTCTTAGGAGCAAACGATTAAAAATCCACTATGTTTAAAGGCTTCTTAAAGAGGTTTTACTACTATTTTTATCTATTCTCCTTCGCCTATACGCGTTGTACAACCTAAATCGACGTTCTAACGCTCCTAGCTAACTAATAGAACCTATAATCCTTACTATCCTAATCAATATAAGCGAATACTAGCAAAAAGAAGCTTAAGAGCTTAGCTCTAGTAGAGTTATACTCTAAGATAGGAAGTTATAGCGCATTTAGTACGCTGGGCTAGAGTTTTAGGCCGAATTTCTACGGCTCTAGAAGCATATAGAGAAGCTAAGATAGGTTAATAACCTTAAACTATATGCTATAGAGATAGGAAATCAAGCTCTACTCTATAAGAATGAAGCTCTATACTTGCTAGATCTAGAAATAGAACTGCTGCAGCTTGAAAAAATAGTAAAAGGATAGGACTAGAGAATATTGTAAAGCTACTATAAGTTATACTAATAGTAGGAAGCTACCGATTAATAAATGCTAGCTTTAGTACTACTTGTAAAAATAATAGCTAAAGACGTAGAGCTAGAGTATAAAATAGCAGTAATATAATACAATCTTATAATAGAAGCGTAGAAAAGGAATAAGAGCTCTTATACTTAATTATACTATTGGATTACTAAGATAGTATACCTTATGCTACTTTAAGTAGTATAATATGATTATAAAAAAGCAGGGAAACTATCAATTCAATAGATTATAAAGCACTTGCGCAAGGAATTAGCCCCCTTTAAGGTTAGTATAATAGAGTTAATTCGGGAAGACTATAATAATAAGCTTTTTAAAATAAGGAGTAGTAAAGTAGACCTAAAGACCTAGCTTGCTAGCTTTAGGAAGATCTATTAAAAAGCTCGAATATATAGAATCCTAAAGGTTTAAGGCTTCTTTACAATTATAAAGTTTCTATAGTCGGTTTACTACTAGGCTCTTATTTAGTCTTAATAGACTTAAGTAGAGCTTATTAGAGATAATAAGCTAAGTCTAGAGTATAAAAAAGATATAGTCTATTATATTAATTAGTTCTTAAGCTTAATAAAGCAAAGCTTCGCAAGCTCTTTATTAAAGGCAACCCTTAGAGTATACGCCTCGCTTAAAGGAGTAGGCGATCATACTAATCTAAGAGCATTAAGTAAAGGCAAGGCGAAGAAGACTCTTAAGGGAAGCGTTAAAAAGTGCCTTTGCCCTTAGGTTAAAAATCACTTTTAAAACCTAAAGGAGTATAATAGGCTGAAATACGCCTTAATTAGTGCTAAGGAAGGTACGCTTCGAAACCTCCTTAGCTTTAATAAGGTCAAAAGAACGCGCGAAAACCTTGCTTCCTTAAAATAGAGAAAGCTTTAAGCTAAGCTCTCTTATATTAAATACGCTCTTATAGATTAATTTAAAGAAAGAATATTTACTAAAGTTTTAAAAAGTAGTAAATCTAAGATTATAGCCGCCCTTTTAGATCTAACTCTCTTTAAAGACTTTACCTTAAGAATATACTCTACCCTTAGAGCTCCTTACGCTCTTTTAAATATAACCCTACTCGATAACTGCGCTGCGACGCACCTTATTAATTAAGAGGAGCTTCTAATTCCTAGATTATTGAAAATCGCATATCCTTAGGACTATATAAAGGTAAGGAGCTCAAGTCTGCTAATAAGAGGGAGGGGTATACGTCTAATAAAAGGGGTTCTTATTAATAGAAGAGACTTAAAGCTTAGGAATATAGCACTTATAAATAGGTTTAATATTAATATTATCTTAAAGCCTCTTTTAAAAAAGGCTAGGGTATAGTATATAGGCTTAGACGTAACGCTTTAAAGGGGTATAGTAGATAATAATATAGTTGTAAAGTAGCTAAAGTGTAGGTCGAACGTTATAATATTTAAATATAAGCCTATTAACCTTTATAATACTCTTAACTCGCTATATTATACTTAACCAACTTACCTAGCCTTTCCTACTTTATAATAACGTCTGCGAAGCTAATATAAACCCCTAAAGAGTAGCGTATTCTTAAGAGCTAAGAACGATTCAGTAGATATTTAGCACCTTTAATCAGGCTATCTAAAAGCAAAGGCGCTTAAGAAGCTTATATTAAATGTAAAGGGGGTAAAGATTAAAGGGAAGTTATAAATCAATTATAAAGCTTACGCTTAGGCAAAAGCTAAGCAAAAGCCTTTTAAAAGAGAGTCAGATTTTAAGGCTTTAAGACTATTCTTTAAGTGCTCTTAAGACCTATTTAACTATAGTACGTCAAGCCTCTCTTTAAAAAGCTAGCTTTTCCTAATTAAGGATAAATTTAGTAAGAAGTTATTTAGATTTACTCTATTCTATAAGTCCCTAATACTAGTTCTAAAAGCTCTTTAATCTTTTAAAGTATAAGTAAAGCGCTATTACTACCTTTCCCTATATATTCTAAGGAGCGATAATAATACCTTAGTATTCCCTTTATAAGGAGTATTAAAATATAAAAAGTAGTATAAAGCTAAAGGTATAAAGGTAGAAGTCACTTTATCTTATACTTATAAATCAAATAGAGCTTTCGAAAGAGTAGGAGTAGAGATTATTAAAAAGGCACTTACTATACTAATCTCTACTAACCTCCTAAAGTACCTATGGCCTAAAGCCGTATTAGTAGCAATATACTTTTATAATATCGGCCTATTAAAGTGCAAAGGATAGAAGAGTCTAAATAAGGTACTTTAGCTTTAATTTAAATAATACTTTAAGTAGTATAATCCGTAGATTACTATAAAGCTTACTACCGATTTAAGACTAGAATAGGGGAGTATAAAAGCGTATAAAGCGCGCGTATACCTATTAGCAAAGGAAAGGGAAGCTTTAAAGAATAAGAAAGCTTTTAAAACTATACTATAAAGGTATATTAAATACCTAATTAGTTATTATACTATTAATATATATAGGATCTAAGTGCCTAAGCTTTAAAAGGTTATAATCTCTTAAAACGTTAAGTTCGATAAGTCCAAATTCTACTTTAAGGAGTATAAAAAGGTGGCTAGCCACCTGCTTTCAATTATTAAGGAGATTGTACAAATGATTAAAGAGAAGGAGGAGGAAGCTTAAGACGCTAAGTTAATTATTAAAAATGTAGAAGAAGCTTTAGATAAGCAGCCTATAGATAACCTAATAAGGGGTAAGCCTATTAATCTTATACTAATAGAAGCTTTAAGCTCAGATCTATCAAAGGCTATTGTCCCTTATAAGGCTACTTATAGCATTTCTACTTTAGCTACTTAAGAGCAGCTGCCTAATAGCAAAGGGTTAGACGCTTTAAGATAACTGTCAATAGTTAAAAGGAGCGTCGAAAGCGATATTATAAATGCCAGTTCCGCTAAGGAGTATAATACCAGGCCTTTAATTGCTATATAGACTAAGCAATCGCAAGGGCAAAAGCAAGCCCTTTAATTATTAGAAGTTCTACTATAGGCAACTAATAAAGAAGCACGCTAGCTCTTATTAGAAGCACCGATCAATCGGAAGCTACGCTAAGATATAGAAGCTCTTAAGGATAATACCAAAGGAGGGAGTTCTTTAAAACTAATAGAAGCTTAGCCTAAAGTACTTAATATAAAGGCCTTTCGAAAACGCAAGAAGCCTAATAAGGAGTAGGAAATAGTACCTATACTACTTTATAGGTCGAAAAGGAGAAGAGGAAGCGGGAATGCTATATACGCAATATATATTAAGGATCTTCTACTAGCCTTTAAAGAACTTAAAATATATTAGTTAAAGTAGGTAAATAGCTTTATATTAATTTACTAACTAAGTTAAGAGCCTGCGAGAACTAATAGAGAAGAGTATAAAATAGTATACTATATTATTGCTATAGCAACTTAATCTAGAAGCTTTAAAGGAAACTCTACCCTTCTAATTCCAATTTAAGATAAGCTTCCTAAAGTGCTAACTTATTAGAAAGAGCTTGCAAATCACCCTTTCGGAAAGCAATTTAAAGAGGGAGCTAGAATTGAGATTAGGAACTTAAAAGCGCGCAATTGCTAAAGAGTGATTGATAGAAGCGAGGCTACTATAAGGCCTATACTATTAAAGTAGGTCTTTAACTATAAGCTAAGCTCCTTTAAGGAGATTAGCCGCTTTAAGTTAAGAATAGTAGTAAGAGAAGATCTTCAAAAGGAAGCTTCTATTTTCTCTACCTATACTATAACGCTCGCATTAAGATCTTTTAAGGTTATAATAGCGATAGCCGCTAAATTCGATATAGAGCTTTAATAGTTCGACGTTATTAATGCCTTTATAAATGCTAAGAGAGACCCTTAGAGCGCGCCAGTTGTTTGCTTCTTATCAAATGGTTAAAAGTAGAAAGATAAGGTAATAAAGCTCGATCGCGCCTTATATAGCCTTCGAGACTCCCTAGCGCTTTAGTATAGGGATTTCACTAATACTCTAAAGTCTTTAAAGCTTGCCCCTTTTAATAAGGAGCCTTATATATTTGTTAATAAGGATAGGACTGTATTTATAGCCTTCTATATTAACGATATATAAGTAATATATTATTACTCTTATATAGAAGAAGCTTAGAAGACTATAGAAGGACTGCGCGAAGCATATAAATTAATAGCTATAAGAGATATTAAGTGGTTCTTAAGGGTAAGAGTCTCTTAAGATAGGAAGCAGGGTATAATTACTCTGCTTTATAATACTTATATTAAGAAGATGGCGAAGAGGTTCGGCCTAAATATAAGGCGTTTCCTTAGTACGCTGCTCCCTTACTTTAAACTTAAAAAGAACTATAAAACAGCTCTCTACTTAAGAATTAAGGAGTTCTAGGAAAAAGTAGGCTCTGCCTTATATATAGCTATTATACTACGCCCTAATATAGCATTTGCAATCGCTTAATTATCTTATTTCTATATAAATCCAAGCTCTTAATACCTTAAAGCTATTAATTAGATAATTCGCTACCTTTTTAATATACGCTTCTTAAGAATCACTTATAGTCGATTTAGTAGATTAAATAACTTAATAGTATTGTTAGATACTTCTTTCGCAAATGATCCAGAGATAAGGCGCTCCTTTTACGGTTTTATTATATTCCTATTTAAAGGAGTAATCATTTGGAAAGCTTTAAAGCAACCTATAGTTACTACTTCTATTATAGAGGCTGAGCTCTTAAGAGTAACTTATATAGCAAAGGAGATGATAGCTTTAAAGAGGTTCTTTAAGGAAATAGAGCTTAAGGTAGAAGCTCTATAGTCTATATTTTGCAATAGTCAATAGATAATACGGCTTATTATAAGAGACTCTTAAAGGATTTCTATAAAGCTCTAATATATTAATATATATAATATATAGCTATAATAGGAGTATTAAAAGGGGAGCTTTTAAGTGGCTTATCTCCTTACTAAGGATATATACGCTAATAGCCTTATTAAAAACCTTCTTCGATAAAAGTTCAAGAGCTTTATTAAGCTTTTAAACCTTTAAGACGCAAGAGGTCTAATCGAGAAGCTAGTATTTTAAATGCTCTATAATCCTTTTATATCTCTTTTATAATAGCAAATAAGAAGGAAGCGTAAGATAGGGTTCAATTTTCCTTATATTAATATATAAGGAGGCTTAAAACTAACTCCCTTAGATAATTAAAACCTTTAGCAGCTTTGCAAATAATATAAGGGCGCGTCCTTATCGAAAAGTAATAGACTCCTCTAGCGGTATAGCCCTAGGAGCAGCCTAGGGAGTAATAATAGGAGCAGCCGCAAGGGCAGGAGCCTCAAAAGCCTTTGCGAGGCGGGCGGCGAGGCTAAGAGGTGCTATAATCGGCGGTAGTAGGAGCTCTTGACCAATTGGTTCTAGGAAGCTATTAGCTATAGTATAAGAAAGCTTATAATTAACGTACCCTTTGATAATACTACCTTTTCTATCTTTCTATAGCGCGCTTTCTAAAGCTCTACTCTTACCTTCTTCTTAATAGCGGCAAGGCTTTAAATTGCTTATTAGTAGCAAACCACTTAAAGGGAGCTTAAGAACGTACTGCGGCGTTACTATCGTTCTCCTTTAATAAGAATATATAATCTTCCTATACCTTTAAGGCGCTGATAAGAAGCTTTTAGCACGCGTGGCCTCCTTTTGCATAACGAAAGCAATGTACTCCTATTATACTATTAAAGTATACGCCGGCCGACTTACTAGCTAACGAGCTCCGAACGCACCCCTTATATAATATATTCCTTATCAGCCCCTGCTCTAGCTTGCGGCAGGAAGAGGGAGCTTTAAAGGGGACCGCCGGTGTTTAAGGAACTACGGCCTAAGGGGTGGCGGGGAGGGGGGAAGGCGCGCTTCCTCTTAAAGGTATTATTATATCAAATGTCTTAAGCGCGTTATTATCTTACTATCTACTGCGCTAAGAAGCTCTAAGCTGCATTCAAGTATAACGACTTTGCTATAAGTCTATTAGCAGGAGTAAGGGAGCATAATCAGAAAGCGTATAGTAGTAGCCCTAGTAAGGCGCTCCTTAGAGTTATTATTACTATTCTTTATATTTTAAAGTAATTATTTAAAGAAGTATAAGGAAGGAAAGCTTTATAAGGGAAAAACGCATACTTTTATAGGCGCGCTACCTTTATTGACTTTCCTTTATCACTTGATTTAGCTTCTATTCTATAAAGGAAGCACTTAAAACTACGCTTCCTCTTTCATTTATTACAGCTTTATTAAGCAATTTTCATTATTCTAAAAGCTAAGGAGTATAATAAAGGAGTTTTATATACTAGATCTAGCGCTATTTATAGCTAAGCCTAGCTAGGAGCTACTTCTTACCTAAGGGGTGTATTGCGCTATAAGGAGCCTCAGGCGCTAAGGCCTCTAAGGACTAGCTTATATAATATACTCCTAAAGTGGCCACGGAGCACTTCTATAAAGGGAGCTCAGATATATAGTTAAAGTAGAATTTTACAAGCTTCTGCCACCACTAGGAATCCACCTCTAAATACAGCACGACAACATTTAAGTTCGAAAAGTCTTAATTATCTTAATTAACTTAGTTATAGCATTATCGTCCCTTGCCCTTAGCGGTAGAGGAAGGTCCGGCCCTAAGGGCTAGGGTAGGGGTGCTCCTTATAAAAGCAGCTTCCCTAAATAAACCGGAGACATTCTATATTTACTAACTTCCGATTAATAGGGAATTCATTTTACCGATTTTGATTTCGATATTAATTTAATTAAAAAGGGTTTTTATAGAAAAAGGGTTCTAATAGTATAATGCTCTCTTAACTTCTGCCTATAGCACTTCTACAAAAGGAGTAGTTGAGAAAATCCAGCTAATGAAAGCGTTCTTCAATTATACTAGTTAATAAGCTACACTTAAGCTCTTAGTTTATTTAAAAGATCTTTAGGATCCTAACTCTATCGAAAGTCGAAATAACCGCGAATCGATCTTTAGAAAGGGTAGGATATTATTAAAAGCCGTCCTTAGCAAAGATGAACTTCTTTATTTAATATAATAATATAAAACCGCTAAAGTGTAAGATTAAGTATAGTAGTAAGAAGTAGTATAAAAGGCATATTCTATAGGTTTAATATAAAAGAAATAAAGAAGTTAGAGAACCCTTTCTATAAGAGAGCCCTTCTCCTTTATATATATAATAGCTCAAGGCTCTTTGCCCATTTATATAATATTATATAAGAATATCCTTTTGCACCTTTAGGGTCGATTCGAAATAACCTTATATCAAATCGAGATTGTAAACCTTAAAACGCCGTACTCCTAGGTAATTGCACCAGTTGGGGGTACAGCTGTTACAACCTACTGCGCCGACTCACTTAAGCTCAATACTTAAAGCTATATATATATTAATATCCTACTGATTAAGCAATAGGGTCATATGATAATATATCAGAGTGATAGCTATATCACCTATCTTAATACTTTAAATATTATAAAAGTCGGTTAAAAGAATAGTCTTTAAAGGGGTACTAGTCCTTTATTAAGTATATTATATCGCCATATAAGGCCAAAGGGGGTATAAGCTTTAAATTATATAATAGCAGAAGTAAGGCATAAGTTAATAAAATCATTAAGATCAAGGCTACTTAATCATATAAAATTCAAAGCTAAAGAAAGAGTAAGTATAAAGTAAAAAGCCTCTCTTTAAATATGCCTTCTTCAATCTCTATTTAAAGGAAGGTACGGCATATCTTATTGAATATAGAATCATAGCTATACTAGCTAAGTAGGAATAGCTAAGGTGGAGTAGCTATACTAGCTAAGTTGGATTAGAAATCATAGCTATACTAAATTTAGCTATGAACTCTATATCCTAGCTATAAGTCATAGTTCTATATTTAGCTATGACTTATAGTACTAAGTTTAGCTAAAACTATATTACAAATCAAAGGATTACGTATTGCATTACGTATACCTATATWGATTTATAATCTAGTATAACTCCAATATACTAGAAGGTTCTAGAAGCTCAAGATATTTTGTATATATAGATTGCTTTGCTCCTATAGTTAGGAATCAAGCCTCCTAAGTCTCCAAGTTCTCCAATAACTACTACTATTACTTACTACTCAATACTACCTTACTCTCTTTACCATATCGGCCAGCCCTTATATTTCACATATCTCTTATACTAATCGGTTTTATCTCAGTTTATACTACTATTTCTATCGCAGGTACTCTAATAGTTCCGATAGTCTCGTACTTCTGTCGCAACTATAATATAACCGTGATATATACCTAGAGATATTGAGATGGGTGATACAGCTATTACTCCGATATATTATCATATGACCCTACTGCTTAGTTAGTAGGATATTGACATATATATAGCTATAGGGAAGAAAGGGGTAACCTTCCTTCCTTAACTCTTACTAATATATCGACTATCGACCTTTAGAAGCCTCCTTTACCTACTGCGCCAACTTACTTAAGCTTAATAGGTTATAAGCCTTAGATAGACTAATAATAGATTATTAACTTCCTTTAGAAAGCACTTGCGCCGCAACTATTAGTAGGAAATTGAATGAGACTTATAGTAAGAGGCGAGCAATTGGCAAATAGGAGGTATGATTCCCTATTTAGCCAACCTATATTGCAAGAGGTGTAATTCCTTGCTCTATAACCCCTTTGGTACTATAAGAGGTATGATTCCTTACTTTACTATATTTTATAAGAGGTATAATTCCCTGTGTTATAGCTTAAAAACCCTTTTCGATAAGAGGACTTCCTCCTTATTTAATACTTTTATAATACCTACTATTTAATTATCTCTTTTCGATAGGAGGAGTGCCTTTAACTATTTAATTTATTTGATTTTAAACGCAATTCTATTTGAAATAGCAATAGCTTCCGATTCCGATTGAAATACTAGACCTAAAGACCTCTAACTCTTTTAAAAGAACTAGTAATAATAGTTTAACGATTTAAAGCTTTACTTTAAGAGCAAAGGCATTGAAATAGCAATTTAAAAGACACTTATTAAATATGTAAGAATAGCCCCTTATATTCCTTTTACTAATTCGTCTACTTCTACTTTAATAGCTAATATAACTGCTAAGGATTTACTAGATATATTAAATAAGCTTAGCTTAAGAGCTTTAGTAAATAATAATCGAGAATCCTAAAGGCAGATTTTAAATATAGAAAAGGAGGAGTATAAGCTAGCCTTAGCTAAATGCAAGCTTAAGATCAATAGAGGTTTAAGTGATAAAGACTGAGATTTTATTCGAGTTTATAATAATGCAAAGATAAGATAGGATACTTTAAAGGTAAAATACTCTTATACAACTGCCTTTAATACTTAGCATCTACTATAGTAGATTACTTCATTTTAGTATAAAAAAGATAAAGATAATAAGGATATAAATATAAATATAAACTCTACTTAATTTATATTATATAAAGTAAGAAGGAGAGTAAGAGCTATAGATCCTAAGATAGCTATGACTTTTAAAGAAACTTAGCTTTTTAATTTCCTACTTAATAGCCTCCTTCTTAAGTTCGCTATTGCGAAATAATCTCTTCTTATCTAACCCAACCTTAAGATTTATAAGAAGATCAACCTCTTTTGAAATATTAAGTAAGACCTTAAAGGATGCTCTAAATCGGCAAATACTATATTATAAGGTAATAATAAGCCTAAGAAGAGGAAGGAGCGTAGGATAAGCCCTTAAGCTTATTAAGGATACTACTTCTATAATAATACTTATAATATTACTAATTGTAAAGTTAAAAGGCAACTGATTAATATAGTTACTAGCTTTAATATTAAGAAGTAATTAAAGCAGAAGTTAAGAAGCAAACTGCCCTTATCTTGCTAAAGGCTGCAACTATTAAGAAAAGGCAAAGGAAAAGGCTATTTAATTAGAACTTTAGCAAATACCTTTAATAATAATAGTAGGTCATTTGAACTTAAATCTACTTTTAATAATTTAGATAATAATTATAATAAAGATGCCTATATCTTAAAAGCCGATCTTTATAAGATCCTTAAATCCAATTAGTATAGTAATACTAATTATATAATATATATAATTAATAAATCCTACTTATTTAAAGGCCTACTTATTAAAATAAAAAGGCGCTTTATTAAGGTTAATAGTAGAAGGTTATATATAAACTCAATAGGTATAGTAGAAATGAATATCGCTAGCGTTTCTTTCCTTTTACAAAATGTTCTTCTTATACTTAGCTTAAGTATTAATCT
>JAENRP010000537.1:4354-20054 GCA_024741835.1 Diplocarpon mali | reverse complement strand
AATACTAATTATATAATATATATAATTAATAAACCCTACTTATTTAAAGACCTACTTATTAAAATAAAAAGGCGCTCTATTAAAGTTAGTAGTAAAAGGTTATATATAGACTTAATAGGTATAATAAAGATGAATATCGCTAGTATTTCTTTCTTTTTACAAAATGTTCTCCTTATACCTAGCTTAAGCATTAATCTTTTATCTAACTATAAGATCTATATAAAATTAAATTATATAAGAGTTTTTAATAATTAATTTATATAGTTTATAAATAATAATTATAAAGTGATTTTTAAAGTTAAAATTAAAGATAGACTTTATATTATCTTAAAAGTAATATTATAGAAATTGACTCTTAAGCTAGACTTATAAGTAGATTCCTTTAAAGAAAGTGCACTTTTTACTATGGAGACCTGAGAGGGATAGGTCTTGTGACATATATCATATGATTAGCGTAGGACAATAGGAGGATAAAAGGGCCATCTTCTATATATAAAGATAGCGCGTGTCGCTATAGTACTAAATATACCTTATACTTAGGACTTATTCTTAATATCTTATCTAAGAGAGCCCGCTTATAGTGCTTCCTCCTCTTTGTTTTTAGGTCTTTCCTTAGGCCTATTCTTGTATTATCTCTCTTTAGTTTTATATTAGTGACCTATATAGGGACCGATTTCTTAAGATTTCCGTCCTTATATAACCTTATCGATCTTTTAGTTTGTAGATAAGAGACTGGCCTTTTGAAAAAAAAATACGTCTTTAAAACACTTATAGCATTTTAATTAACTTTAAAAACCTTATCCTTAATCGCCTAGTTATTTGGAACTGTCGATTTTCGTTTAGTAACTATTAACAACCTTAGATTTTCCCTTTTCGGCTCTGCTTTGAAAACTCCTATTTTCTTCCTTAACTCTAAGATTTTCGGAATTTTCGGCTTCTTAATATAAAAAGTTTAGCAAACCCTATAATAGCAATCTTAAATAGCAGTAGTTTCGAATACTTAAGTAATATTAAGTGTAAACTCTAATTAGAAGTGCCTTCTTAGAATCTTTAGAAATCCGAATCTGATAATTTAGCCGCTTTAGCTTAATAGAACTTTAAAAACTGCCTTAGAATCGTCTTTAAAGACCCTTTTACTTTAAAGATTAATAGGAATTAGCCTAAAGGCTAAGAAGAATCTTAAATATAAACCTTATTTTAGAAATTGGTCCTTAATTAAGTAAACCTTATCTTATTGCAATTAGTTGTAACGCTTTTATTAGCTATTTAATATCTATTTAAAATCTTTTAGTAAACTTAGATTAAACTTTTAATAGAATTCGGAATTCTACTCCTAGGCCTAGCTTATAAGTAAGAGGATAAAAAGACGTCTTTAAATAACTTAAGACTACTACTTACTTTTTTAATATTAATATTAGAAAATATTAAAAATAATAACAATTTTAAACTTTTTATTAACCCTTTATTTAAATCTTTTTAAACTTGTCCTAATCACTTTAAGATTAACTCGGATTTTAAATGTTCTTTAAGCCCTTTTGAATTTCGAAGTACTCCTTTTAGCAATTAATCTTATAATATTAAAGCTTCCCCTTTGCCTTTTATAGATTCTATTAACCTAGACGGTTAATATAAAACGATAATGGCTGTATTTAAGGCTATTATTAGTCACTTTCCCTTCCTTAGTTCTTTTAGTGCTCCTTACTTTATAAGCGCTAATATTACTAATTTCCTTAAGTAATATAAGGAAACTTATTATAATTTTAATATTATATAAAAGGATATAATTTCTCAACTTCCTTGCTATTATAATTATATAAGTAAGGATATTATTAAGTCCTTCTTTAAATGGAAAACTTATAGTTTATAAGAACTCCTTATTAAGGCCTTTAAATCTGAATTCTGCGAATTCAATAGATAGCAGATTCGCAATACCCTGGCTTTCTTAAAGGAATTTATTTTAGTCACTTATACTCTTAAGGAATTTAAGAACTACTATCAGACTTTTACTTATATATTAAATACTTTAATTAGTTAAAAAATACTTAGCAAAGTTGAAAGAGGCTGCCTTTTCTTACTTAAATTACCTACTAGCCTTTGAAATAAGATTATTAAGTATTTTAAGATTAATAAGTAAGATCTTATAACCTTTGCCTTATTTAAGGAATTCTTAGCCTTTGCTTTAAAATCAGATCTTAGTAAGAGAACTATTAATGCTATAGAGTAGGAAAAAGCCCTTACTCCCTTTTATAATAAAGACCTTAAGAGCCTGGTCTAAGAACACTCGAAAGCTTTAGAAGTTATAAAAGAGGTAAAGAAGAACCTAGTAGTTATACCTTTTACTCGCAGGCCCGACTTAAGAGTAAGATCCAACCTTAGAATTAAGAAACTTAAGACCTAATTTGCAAAACTCCAAATCTAAAGCTTAGAAACTAGAATTAATAATCTTTTATAAGAAAAACAGCATATTCCTTAGTTTAGCAATAGATAAAACTCGACTATTATAAGCTAACTTAGTAGTTCCTATTACTAGACTTCTGCTTCTTATCATTTGGAATAACCAGCTAATATAAGAACGCAATAGCTAGCTAAAGAAGGAGGAATTGATCCTAATTAGCACTCTACTAATATTAATGCTATAGGGTATTAAGGAAATAGTAATAGAAGATGGCTAACCTATAACTTTTGCAATAATAAAGAACCTAACTACGCTTTATATAAATACTATAACAATTACCCTCTTTTCCTTTATTTTATTAATACTAGGGTTATATATATTAATAAGTATAGGATACTTTATATTAAAGATCCTAGGCTAGATGCTATCCCTATTAAAAAACACCAGAATCGTTTATAGCTATAGATTGTTCAAATAATAATATATAGCATTAAGTAGGATAAGGATTTGGCCGAATAGAAGCGCATTATCGAAATCAACTCTAAGGTCCTAACTTATATATATATAAGTCTAGCTAGCAATCTACTTAAAGGAATGCTTATTAATCAAACTTCGAACTAAACTGCTATTAAAGTCAGAGGTATCTCTATTTTAAAGTGGGTTAATAATAATATATCTGCTAATATTAATACTGCTTTTATATCTAGAAACCCTTAGAATACTTAGCGTTCTTTTAAATCTACTATTCCTTTAATACTAATAAAACTAGCTAAAGTCTAGAAATCAATACGTAGAACTTAAGAATCTTAATATAAGGTCTAAACGCTAAAAGACACCTAATAGTCTAAAACCGCAGTAGATAAGGATAAAGCTAATATAATAGACAAATTAATTAAAGATATAATAGATAAAGATAGCTTTAAGCTTAAAGATTAAGAAGTTAAAGTTATTACGCAAACCCTTAACCTTAAGCGAAAGAGATAGATATTAAAATAGGAAAAATTTATTAATAAATATACTAATTTAACTATAATAAAGAAAGCTATAGAGAATATTATAGCTTAGCAAATTAACCTTACATTTAAAGACCTATTTAGTTTAATTAAACACTTTAATAAAGTATTAGGAAAGTATATCCCGATTGCCTTTAAAGATTTGAATAATAATAAGGAAATGGAAATTGTAATATAAAAGAACTTTAAAAAGCACTTAGCTTTAATCAAATATCTTTAGATTGCAAAAGATAAAGGAACTTAAAGGTACTATAATATTATAGCAATAGCTTTAATATCTTAGAATATTAATTGAAATTATTTAATAGTTATAATAAAAAGCCCTATTATTATTTATTCTATAGAAGAATCAGTTAAAGCAAAGGCTTTAATCGATTATAGTTTAAAAGTTAATATAATAATTAGAAAAGTGGTAGAAATAGCTCAATTGATAATTGTTAATAATCGACTCCTTATTTATTCGACTATCTTTAGATCGAGATACAATTTTAATAGATAGGTGAAAAACGTAAAGGTTAAAGTCAAAGGAATTGTTAATTATATTGACTTTCTAATAATAGAGAATTCTTCGAATGATATTCTTTTAAGAATGCCCTTTATTTTAGAATCTTAGCTAATATTTAACTATCCTAAAGATAGGCTTATAAAAGCTAGTCTTTAAAATATAGATCGATCCTTAGAAGGATAAATGGTTATCATAAGAGATATAGCCGAATTCTAAAATAAGGTTTTAAGAAACGATTAGCTAATATAAGGGCTAAGCTTAATACTAATAAAGGAAGGCACCTAGTAAGGAGTTATAATAAAAGAAAGGTAAGTTTGTCAATTTTAAATAATAGTGATTTAACTTGCAATCTTAGATTAAGAGTCAAATCTGGAATTTTAAAAAATAGTACAATTAGCGTTTTATTAACTTAATAATTAAGAAAAAAGAAAAATAAGGTAAAGAAGAGAGTTTATTTTACAAATTTCGACAATTCACTAATTATTTTAAAAAACCTAAAAACCACTTATAAGCTGGACCCGCAAGTGAAAAATAATAAAATTACTAATAATATTTCTATCTACGCACTTTAAATTAACGACTTAGAAAATCTTTTATTTATTTTTAAAAAGGAAAATTCGGACCGTTTTATAGGATTTAATAAAAAAGGAAAGAAGTAAAGAAGTATAGTATTAGCTAATATTCGAACTATATATAAAAGTAAGGCCGATAAAGTATAACTAATAGATTAGGGAATCTCTAATAGCTTAAAGCCTAAAGGACTGGATGATTAATTTGAATAAGATAAGAAGCTTCGACCTTTAAAGCCGGGTGGCAAATTCGATAAGTTTATTATAGGCAGATTTTCTAATAAACCTATCAAATATCGACTAATAAAAGAATATTTCGATATGCTAAAAATTAAAGAAGACTTAATAAAGTAAGAACGCGAACTACTTTATAAAACCTTAATAAATCGAAAGGACGCCTTAGCTTTTGATTAAATAGAACTTAGCCAGATTTAAAAAGAGGTTATACCTTATATTAAGATTAAGATAATACTTTATAAAGCCTAATAAGAGAAAACATTTGAGGTCTTTAAAGCTCTTTAAGAAAAGGTAATCGAAATGTTAAAGGATAGGCTAAAGCAAGGTATTCTTAAGTTCTATAATAGCCCTTATAGGAATAAATGGTTCCTAGTTACTAAGAAGGAGAAGGGAACTTATAAACTAATAATAGTAGTAGTAGAGATGAACTAAGTAACTATTAGAGATACTAATATTCTTTTAAATATAGATGAGTTCTTAAATAAATTCGCAGGATTAACCTATAGCTCTTTTATTAACTTCTTCTTTAAATATAACCAATTTATTCTTAATATTAAATCGAGAGATATAATAGTAATTCAAACCCCTTTTAAGCTACTTTAAATAATAAGATTACCTTAAGAGGCTATAAATTCGATCGCTTAATTTGTTTAAGTAATCTATAAGATACTAGTAGATTATATACCTAATATTATACTCCTTTATATAAATGATATAAGAGTAAAAGGATTAAGATCATTCTATAACTATAAAGAAGTTCTCCTTAGTATATAGCGATTTATAATAGAATACATTTAAAACCTAGACTAAGTGCTTATATAATTTAAAAGGGTAGAAGCAATAGTCGGTCCGAAGTTATAATACTATCTTTTATCAATAGAAATTATTAGTTTTATTACTAATTCCAATAGCCGAAGTCCTTAAAGGGCTAAAGTACTTAAAATCGACAAATAGAAAAGGTATAATAATATGGCAAAAGCTCGCGCATTTATTAGCATTATAGTATACTATCGCATTTAAATCAAGGATTTCGCTAAAAAGGCAGTACCTATTTACTCCTTATTTTAAAAAGGGGCTGAGTTTTAATAAAAGGAACCCTAAATAGAGGCTATAAAACAACTAAAGTAAGTATTACTTAAGGCGCTATATCTGATTAAAATAGACTATAGAGCTAACGCTAGGCCAATTATACTAATAGTTGATGCAAGCTTAATTAAATAGGGTGCTATCCTTTAATAAGCTAATAGCTAGTAGAAAAGATATCTAGCTTACTTTAAAAGTGGTCTTTAGAATCTAATAAAGATAAAGTATAATGCTATTAAATAGGAATATAAAAGCGCTTTAAAGGCGATGAAAAAGATAAGAAGCGACCTTTATAGTACTTACTTTATCTTTGAAATTGATACTAAAGTACTAATAGAATAACTAAATAGAGCTATAAGCGACCTACTAAAAGCCTTACTAATAAAATAGATTACTTAAATAAGACTAATAGACTTTAAAGTCAAATATATTTTAAAAATAAAAAATACTACTACTAATAGCCTTTTAAAAAGAACTCGGCCCTACCCTTTTGATTTAATTAAAGAAGACGAAATAGATATTAATAAGTGGATAGAAAACGAAGTTGGTTATCTATTAATATATCGCTTTAAAGGGACTCAACTCGCGAGCCTAGCCCGCGAGTTAAATAAGAGAATTTTATTACCTAACTACTTAAGTGACTTTGAAGAAATCGCAAAGTTTTTAATTATACTTAAATAACTAAAGACGGTTGCTCCTAAGGATTTTTAGAAATTTAAAGCTAAAGCTTTAATTTATCTAATATAAGGAAGACGATTATTTAAAAGGAGCAATAACTTATTCCTTATACAACTTTGCTTAAATAATGAAAAACTAAAGGCTAAGGCTATCTAAGATATTTATAAGGAAATTGGCTATTAAGGAGCTAAGTCTACCTACTATTAACTCTTAAGGAAATTCTTTTAAAAGGGTTCTTTTAAAGATTGCAAAGCCTTTATAAAAAGTTGCATCCCCTATTAGAAACGAAAACCTAGTTATAAAGAGAATCCCCTATTCCTAACCTGGCTATTAGGCCTTTTTTATAAAGTCAGTCTTAATATTATATAAGTATTAATAATCGAAAATGGGATTATATATTTTATTTTAATAAAGGAAGACTTATTAGAATGGCTTAAAGGACGACCTTTAAGATCTGCTAACTTTGAATCTATTGCAAAGTTCCTTTAGGAAGATGTGGTCTATTGCTATAGACTTTTTAATAGACTAACTATTAATAAAGGCCTTAAAAATAAAGGAGTAGTTAAAGCTTTTTTGTAAAAATATAATATTAAGTAGGTTTAAATCTTAGTATATAACTCGAAAACTAATAGAGTAGTAAAGTAAGGATATTACGATATTCTTAATAGGCTATCTAAAGTTACCTATAGAGGATTTAAGAATTAGATAAAATACTTTTATAAAATACTCTTTACTTATCAAATGATAATTTATAAACCGATTGGAGTTATACTATTTTTCCTTATCTATAGTAGAGAGGTATAGCTTCCTCTTAAATCTTAATAGCTTATTTAAAGATTGTTCGACTATAGTCAAATTTAAAACTATTCCGATTTACTTATAATAAGATGCCGATAACTTAAGCTCTAAGATATAAATATAAAGGAAATCATTTTATAAAAGAAACGATATTAAGAAAAAGCTAAGGAAGTATAAGCTACTTCTAAAGTACTTAAAATGCACCCTATTTAAAAAGATAATCTCGTCTTAGTTTATAATATTATAAGAAGTATTAATATATTAGTAGATATTAAATTTAACTATTAATAGCTTAGTCTATTTAAAGTTAAATCTAAGTAGAAAGAAAAGGAATACTATTCTCTTTAGGAACTTAATAGAGTCGATATTAAAGGAATATTTGCAGCTAACTGATTAAAGCGCTTTTATCGATGCAACTAGACCTTATTCCCTTTAGAAGACGAATTAGAAATTAATATAACTTTTGAATCTTTTATAAGAACCGATGGTAATATAAGCAATTTTAAACCCTTAAACGAAGACTAAGATTTTTTTCAACTTAACCTATAAGTCGGTTCTATAAGTAAAGAATATTAAAATACCTAACTAATCGCAACCTTAAGTTATTATTCCTAAAATATCTAAAGAACGCAAGCGGGAATACTAAACGATTTCCTAACCTATTAATTATCCTACCTTCCTTTAATCCTTATTTTTACATTTTTAGCAAGGTCGCCTCCTTTATTATTTAAGATATAGATCTTTTAGGATTATCTTAAATTCTTGCTTACTCTAACTTATTTTGCATTCTTGATATTAGCCTTTAATTATAGCATTCCTATTACTTTCTTTGAATAATAAATAAAAGTCCAATTTCCTTAATATATATATAGTAAACCTATTATAGCTTATATGCCCTTTTAATTCTTATACCCTATTGAAATCTCTTATTTATACTCCTTATCTTTTACAAGTAATATGCCTTTAAAGAACTTACAAATGGTTTTATTTACTATAATAGGGGATGAATAAGCACTAGTTATAAACTTCTCTTAAGATAGTAGAGCTATTATATTATTAGAGAGCTTCAAATCGACTTATATAGCCTTAGGAGATATAGAGCAATAAAAACTCCTTTTAACTTATGCGAATGCTATTAATAACCTTTTAACTTAAGTAGCCCTTGGAATTCTCTAATTTAACGACTTCTTAACTAAAGAATTAAGACTAAAGGGAATCTCTAAAGAGGAATTCTTAGCTAACGCAAATTAATATATAACCTTGGCTAATACTTTTAAAATGGATTAAGATAAAAGAAAAGAATCTATTTAATAATTGGATAATTTAGCTATTAATAAGAAAGGACTCCTATTTTGTTCGCGCTTTTTAATAAATATTGATTCTAATAATAGAAGATAAGTATTATTAAAAATTCTTAAAGAAAATACTCTTACTGCTAGAGCTATTTAGATTCTCAATTTCTTTATTATTTAAGAAAGAGTAGCAAAATTCTAAGGCAATCGAATTCGCGGTTATAGATTTATAAGTCTATCTAATGTAATACTTATAGTAGCTAATAAGGCTATAAAAAGATCAAATTAGGCTATAGATATTACCTTACTTAATAGTACTATTATTAATATGCTAAGGCTTTGCGCTTTTGCTTATAGTTTGCTTATTTTAAGAAAGAACTAGACTCTTATAATAAAATTTAAATAAGATTTCTTTAATAATAAAGAAGGGAATTGGTTATTTATAGTTAAGCCTGCCTTAAAATTCGCTTCTTAGCTTAAAGATATAATAAGTGCTAATCTATATGATTTGACTCACGGTCCTAGACTAAGAGTCAGAAACAAGAATTTTAAAACTAGACCTAACCTGCCTTTTATTAAAATGATTCTAGAAACCGCTGCTAAATAAACTACTTAAACGCTTAGCGTAGTCTTTTTAAAGTTTTTAGAATCTTTAAGGGACTTTCCTTTAATTAAACGACCTATTTTAGCTCAACCTTTAAGAAGGATAGATTATTCGATAGCTACCTTAGCTAATTTATAATTTAAAACTAAAGGATTGCGCGCTCGCTTAAACTCCTTCTTTAATAACTTAAAGGAGCTAGTTCTTAACTTCTTTATATCTATATATAACTGTTTTAGAAACAATAAGATAAGGGAAGACCCTATTCCTATTACTTTAAAGATAATTAAAAGAGCTATTAGATAGATTTAATAGCTTATCCTAAACGAGTTTACCCCTACAGATATTATTTAATTCTTTAATAATTATAAAAGTTAAAAACCTAGTCTCTTAGATACTAAGTAAGACTATTTTATCTTATAAGAAAGAGAATGCAAAAAGGAATCTATTAATTAAGATATTTATAATTATAGCAATATGCCTTAATTAATCATTCTCAACCTTAAGCTTAAAGAATAATATAATATTTAGGTATCCTTTGTAATAAAAACTCGCTTTTAATAGTATCTTCTTAGCGTAGGAATCGAAGAGAGAAGACTATACGACCTTTATATTTGCTCTCTTTTAATTTACTATAATCTTAATTATAAAGGATTTGATATTAACGAAACTATTAAATACCTCGAACTTCTTTATATAATAGAAGATATCGATCTTTTTCTAATCTACTTTAATAATCAATTCTTTATCTTTTTAAAGATATGCAAATCCAACCTATTAATAATAAAAGCATCTCTAAGTGCTATAAAATTCAGGGCTAATCTTAAAGCTTTAAAAACGTTAGAGCCGATTGAATAGAACAATTCCTTCTTATCGATATTATTAAGTAATAAATAGTAAGAGGAAATAGAGGAAGAAGGGTCAATTGTAATGCCTAAACCCTTCGGATACCGCTTCCTAACTAACAATTTTACTACTAATAATAGTACTTTTATAAGTATATTCCTCTCTATTATAAAATAAGAAGTAGAGATATATCTTTATCACTTTTACCTTATAGATAGCGCAACCTTTATACCTTCTTATTTTCTTTATAATATAATATTCAATCTTATTTAATAAGTCCTTTAAATATACTATAGACTCTACCTCTTAGCTATAATAGTAAGAAGTAAAGGAACCTATTAGCTTATAGCCTACCTTAAACCTCCTTAATTAATTAGCCTTAGTCTTTATAATTAAGTCGTTTTAATAAAGAGAGATACAAGTACTACTAATAAAGAAATTCCGATTTTTACTTGCGGTCCTGGCCCGCGAGTCAATTTTATTAGAAAGTAAGTCTTAGATTATTAGATCCTACCAATCGGATAAGGGCTAGCTTTTAAAAGCCTTAATAAGTAGGTCGGCTTTTAGTCGAATATAAAACTTACTCTATTTGCAAAGAAGATAAGTCGATAGACTTCTTAAGCACTTAATTTAAAATCTTAATTAGCTTAAATAATTGCAAAATTAAAGTAAAAGGAGATCTTGCGACCTATTACTAATAATAGCAATCTAATTATAGTAATAATAAAATAGAAATACCTTCTTAAAATGCTTTTAGACAATTCTTATAAGACTAGTGGTTTTATAGCCTTTTGCAATAATTATATAGCTATTTGCGATAAGAATACCTTAGAAAATAAAACTCAAATCTCTGATCTTATCTTTTCAATCTTTGCTTTAAAGCAACCTCTAATACCTTAATAGATTAATATAAGTAGAACCACTGCACCTTTTAAAGCAGCTTTTCATCTTAAAAACTGCAGCAGCCTCTTTAAAGCCATTATTAGTCGATGCTTTTAAACAGATCTATCAGTTATAATTAAAGTATAAGAGTTATTTCTTTTTAATAAAGACAAATTGAAAATCCACTTTATAGAATATAATCAGAAGCTATTCAATGCCCTTATTAAGGCTTAGACGAATATTATAAATACTAAGTCGCTTCTTTATAGATTTAAGTCTTAAAGATAATGCGATAAAGTAAATGCTATTTAAGAGCCTAATATACTAATTGATAAAGGTATTATTATAAGAAGATTCGGAAAAGGGACGAATTAAGACGCTAGTATAGTATTAGACCCTGATTTGGAAACCAATCCCCTATTTTTACCCTTAAGCTTAGAAACGCCAAGACTGACCTACGAGCCTAGCCTACGAGTAAGGATAGACTTAGCTAGCTTAAGCCCATAAGATAGTTCGGATAAACCTCAGTCACTAAATCTAGGGGTATTAATAGAAGATCCTTTAAAAGAGGTCCCTAAAGCTAAGAAATCGCTAAGAAATAAGAACTAATATAAAAGAAGAAGACTCTGAAGTAATAATAGAACTGACAATTGAATTAACTTAATTTAAAGAATTATAATCTACCCCCTTTGAAAACCATTTGAAAAGATTGCAAATTAAATATTGAATTTTTTTAAGATTATCTACTTTCTATATACCTATACCTTTTTATTCTTAACTTATTATTCCATTTTATATATATTCTTTATTTACTTTACTCTTTATATAATTCATTCTTTAATTATTCCCTTTGTATGCAACTTTCTAACGCTTACCTTTGAAATGTCATCCTTACCTTTAATAATTATCATTTATCAATTATAGGTCCTTATATACGTTATACTTTACTTTTGTTTCTACTTCTAGCCTCTTTATGCCTACTTTTCCTTTATACACTAGCGTAGTTCTTATCTCTATAAATAAATCTCTCCTTATACTATAATCATACTTTTTTTTTACCTTTTCTATAACCCTACTAAACCCTAGCACTAGCACTAGTAGTACTACTACTATTGTCTTTCTATTATTAATCTTTTTTAGTATAAGCCTCTTATATTGTTAATCTTTCTTAAACAATTATCTTTTTATTTAAAACTACCCCCCCCTTACTAAATAATTCATTATAGCACTATTAACTATAAGTAAAAAGGCCATACTTAAGAAGAATATGTCGGTTGTTACCTTAGGTAGCAAGTCCTTAAGCACTACTAATAATGAACTAATATTAGAAGGAGGGTTTTTATAGGATGGCAAGTCATTAAGATCATTAAAAGACGTTATGACTACCTATAAAACGTTAGGTAAAATAGAATAATAAGTATTCTTAAATTCCTCTATTAAAGTATTAAACTACAGAATTTCTACTATTAAGAAGGGGTTCTTAGGCTTTGATGATTTTCTTAAGGGAGAGCTTAAGGTCAAAGGAATTAATTGTGAAAAGTTTTTATAAGAGTATTAAGGTTATTTTATATTAGTGGATTTATTTTAAAGAAACTAAGATAAAAAGAATAAAGGTATGAAAAGATTGCTATAGTTTATAAGTAGCATTTATAGTACCCTTTTCCAAACCCACTTTATAACTGATATTACCGCCAATAACGCCTTGCAAAGACTAGATAAGATTTTTAAAATATACTAACTAGTAGCAAAGGCCATATAGGTATTGAATCATTTTACTATTTAAGAAGGTATAAAGAAACTCTAAGGCAATAATATAAGAGGTAGAAAATTTATTAGATTCTCAAGCACTATTATACACTCTATTATTCAGACTATAAAAGACGATCCAGCGTAATATAATAATCTAGCCCTTCCTAATTAGACAATTTTAAACACCCTCGGCTTATAATAGTCATAATATAGTCTACTTATTATAAAAGAAAAGATGATCTATCTTACTAAGTATATTATAAACTATTTTAATAATAAAATAGAAAGATAGGAATTTATAGTTTCTACTGCTTAGAAAATGCTACTACCCTTAGTAGAACTAACTAATGAAGAAAATTTGACTTATAGGCCTGGCCTACAAGTAGAATTAGCACGTGATAAAGAAGTCCTTAAATATAAGGTACCTATGATATTAGAAATACAAATTGCTAACTATTATAACCTTAAATCATTAGACTTAAATAAGTTTGAATTACTATCCTTAGAAATGCCTAAAATACCTTAAATACTAGTAGCAAATAAATTGAATCGCAGGCCTAGCCTATAGGTTAGCGTATATAATATCATAGACTTAGAAGAAGATTTGTCAAATAAAGAAGGGAGCACTATTACTAATATCTTGGAAATTTTTAATAACACTAAAAAGGATATCGCGGATATTATGCAATCTTTCCCTAAGGACTTATAAAAGTTTATTCTAAAATTCTATAAGTCTATAATAAAGCGTTTGAAGAAGGAAAACCAGGGAGAAGTTTTATTAGCATAAGAAGCAATAGCAAGAGCTATTAAATAGATCATAAAGCTACGATAAGACAAGTTTTCGGCGGACAATATCATGCAGTTTTTTATCAACTATAAGAAGTTGAAAGGTAATTACTATATTCTTAAAGAAAAGACAGAGAATAGCATAACAATTATTTCCACAGAATGCTATAGAGTCCCCTTTAACATTAAGATAATACTATAGCATAGCAATAGATTCAAGATTATAGTAACGCTAGAAATAAAGACATAACTAAGCAGATTTATAATAGGAATATTCGAAGACTCCAGTCTCGAAAAATTTTATACTCTCTATAAATGACAATATATATAATACTATAGATTGGCAACATTATCTTTAACTAATAAATAAGTCTCCTTTAATATATACAAATTCTATACTACACCTAACCTGACTTTATTCTTATTGCATCTTGGAAATTATATAATTATAGCCGGCGGTAGCAGAATAGCCAACCAGATTAAGAAAGATATATTATTAGGTTTTGCGAAATTCAAGGTAGCACCTAAGGCTTTAAAATTATTCTATAATATCTCCTAAACCCTCGCTTAGTATAAGTCCATACTAACCTTAGACGATTTTATATCACTTTATAGTAAAGGTTTTTTAAATATGCCTAAACTATTTAGTTGCGCATTCTTAGGCGTAGTACGCATATAAGGCTACGGTATTCGTAGGAAGAGTTCGTTTATAACTTTAGCATAGGAAGAGGTAATAATATACAAATATCATTTTCGCCCCTTAGATAAGAAATCATCGCCCCCTTTTGCCTTTTTCTATAATATAATATATAATCTGATATAATAGACTTTGCGAATGCATTATAGATTGTATTTAAGAGTACTATTAACTTGCTATAATTCTTCATATAAGATAGTAGCCTACCTTAAACTAGCACAGTTTATAGGAATTGACTACTATATAATAGTAGTATTAACCAAGATTGACGCTAATATAAGATTCATCAGATTGACTCCTAGGTTAGGCTCGCAGGTCACTATACCTAATAATAGAACCCTTAACTACTATATAATTCTAGCTGTCAAACGATTGACAAGGCAATTTGCTATATAGCAAAAGTCTTATAAGTCATTTGCTCTTATACCCTACTGTCTTAGAAACGCGCAGTGGATTTCCTTAAACCTAGTATAAAAGGCGGTATAATAGAAAGAATTAAATACTAAAGAAAAGACTCTCTTAAATAAGTATATCTCTAATAAAACTACGCCTTTTTCTATATTTATAAGATAAGGAACATTTGTTAACCTTAAGTTAAATCGGGAATTAAGTAAGGGAGGGTTCTTGACAATTAGTAATAATTATACTAAAGTTGTTAGGAACGAAGCTCTCGAGAACGGAATGGACTTAAATGATTTCTTAATTAATGCTATTAATATAAAGCGACCTAGAATGGCCAGATAGAGTATTATAGGAGAATCATCTGCCAAATTTCAAGCAACGCTCTATATAATAAAAGGTAGCCTATTATCAGATGCTCTTATAGGAAGACGACTATAGAATGATCTATTAGTAGTAATAACTATAAAGGATTTATTTGCAAAAGATATATCTTAGCTGATAATATATTTAAAGAAGTACAAATAAGAACTTTTTAAAGATTTTACTAATACTTAGAAGCTGGTTTAATAACTAAAGCTATAGTTATATAGCGATAAGTCTTAAATAAAGACTAAAAACACAGATGATAATATTAAAGCTAATAATATAATTAATAAGACGATTCTATTTAAGAAGTATAGCGCTAAGAAACCCTATATAAAGACACCTGATATAACTCCTAGGCCTGGCCTATAACTTGATCTAGCAAAAGGCAAGGCTAAGGAAGTAGTATCTATAGAATCTCCTGCCTCCCCTTTTTCTATTACTGACAATTCTCTTAAGGATGATAATAATAATAATAATAATAATGCTACTATATAAGTCTCTTTCCCTATTAATAGAAGCTACTAAAGTATACTAGCATCTACCTGAACTACTAAGGCCTTTGCAATACCGAGACCTATCTTATCGGATACTAATAGTAATGCTATAAGAAGAAGTGGTCGTTTTATAAAGAGACTGTTGTCTAGCGATAGTTCTCCCTATCCTTTAAAGAGAACTAAGGAAAACTGATACCTAGGTTGGTTCTATTTTAATTGTTTTTACGATTCTATAGCCTATTTGTTTATTTTGCTAGTTTCGTTTTCTAACTCCTAGGCCCGGCCTATAGGTGAAAAGCGTATAAAA
>JAENRP010000536.1:0-20073 GCA_024741835.1 Diplocarpon mali | reverse complement strand
TATAAGGAAAACATTTTATAAAAGGAAAGAAATGCTAGCAATATTCATCTCTACTATACCTATTGAGTCTATATATAACCTTTTACTACTAACTTTAATAAAGCGCCTTTTTATTTTAATAAGTAGGCTTATAAATAGGTAGGGTTTATTAGTTATATATATTATATAATTAGTATTACTATATTAATTAGATTCAAGGATCTTATAAAGATCGGCTTTTAAAATGTAAGTATCTTTATTATAATTATCATTTGAATTATCAAAAGTAGATTTAGGTTTAAATAATCTACTATTATTATTAAAGGTATCTGCTAAAGTTCTGGCTAAATAGCCTTTTCCTTTGCCTTTCTTTAGTAGTTATAGCCTTTGGTAAGATAAGGGCAATTTGCTTCTTAACTTCTACTTTAATTACTTCTTAATATTAAAGCTAGCAACTATATCGATCAATTGCCTTTTAACTTTATAATTAGTAATATTATAAGTACTATTATAAAAGTAGTATCTCTAATAAGCTTAAGGGCTTATTCTACGCTCCTTCCTCTTCTTAAGCTTATTATTACCCTATAATATAGTATTTGCCGATTTAGAGCATCCTTTAAGGTCTTGCTTAATAGTTTAAAGGAGGCCGATCTTCTTATAGATCTTAAGGTTAAGTTAAATAAGAAGAGATTATTTTATAATAGTAAACTTAAGAGGGAGGCTATTAAGTAGGAAACTAAAAAGCTAAGTTTCCTTAAAAGTCATAGCTATCTTAAGATCTATAGCTCTTACTCTCCTCCTTACTTTATATAGTATAGACTAGGCAAAGTCTATATTCATATCTATATCCTTGCTATCTTTATCTTTTCTATATTAAAATAAAGTGATCTACTATAGTAGATACTAAGTATTAAGGGCAGTTATTTAAGAGTATTTTACCTTTAAAGTATCCTATCTTATCTTATCTTTGCATTATTATAAACTTAAATAAAATCTTAATCTTTATTGCTTAAACTTCTATTAATCTTAAGCTTGCATTTAGCTAAGGCCAGCCTATACTCCTTCTCCTTTTCTATATTTAAAATCTACCTTTAAGATTCTTAGTTATTATCTATTAAAGCTCTTAGGCTAAGCTTATTTAGTATATTTGGCAAATCCTTAGCAGTTATATTAGCTATTAAAGTAGAAGTAGACGAATTAGTAGAAGGAGTATAAGGGGCTATTCTTATGTATTTAATAAGTGTCTTTTAAATCGCTATTTTAATACCTTTACTTTTAAAGTAAAGCTTTAAATTATCGAACTATTATTACCAGTTCTTTTGAAAGAGTTAGAGGTCTTTAAGTCTAGTATTTCAATTGGAATCAGAAGCTATTGCCATTTCGAATAGAATTGCATTAAAAAATCAAATAAATTAAATGGTTAAGGGCACTCCTCCTATCGAAAAGTCGAAATGATTAAATAATAGGTATTATAAAAGTATTAAATGAAAAGGAAGTCCTCTTATTAAAAAGGGTTTTTTAAACTATAATATAGGGAATCATACCTCTTATAAAATATAGTAAAGCAAGGAATCATACCTCTTATAGTACTAAAGGGTTATAAAGTAAGGAATCATACCTCTTGCAATATAGGTTGGCTAAATAGGGAATCACACCTCCTATTCGCCGATTACTTGCCTCTTACTATAAGTCTCGTTCAACTTCCTATTAATAGTTGCAATATAAGTGCTTTCTAAAGGAAGTCAATAATCTATTATTAGTCTAGCTAGGGCTTATAACCTATTAAACTTAAGTGAGTCGGCGCAGTAGGTAAAGGAGGCTTCTAAAGGTCAATAGTCGATATATTAGTAAGAGTTAGGGAAGGAAGGTTACCCCTTTCTTCCCTATAGCTATATACGTATCAACATCCTATTAACTAAGCATTAGGGTCATATAATAATACATCAAAGTGATAGCTATATCACCTATCTCAATAATACCATACTATTAGAGATTAGGTCAACTTTAGTAGAATAATAAGCTTTAGATCCTTAGACCCTACTTCCTCGGATTTGCACTATACCCTTTAGATAACCTTATTATAACTCCTAATTAGTAAAAAGATATAATCCTAAAGTAAAACCTTCTTTCTTAAGATCTATAAACCTATAATACCTTAATATATACTCTACTAGAAGGCTTTAAGAATGTATATAGCTTTACCTATACTAATCTTCCCCCTTTTAAATAGGTTACTATTTAGCATTAGGTCCCTTTAGACTAAATCAGATAATATAAGGAGAGTTAATACTTATGACCTTTAATCTTATACCATTTAAAAGGAGTAAAAGGTTAACCGTACCTCTACTACTAGGCCTTACTACTACCAGTTCTATAAGCTTTACTGCCAACCTTAGTCCTAAAGAAATTCCTCCTCTTAAGCTTAATTAAGAAGAAACCTCCCTTAATATAGATTCTACTCCTAGGCCTAGCTTATAAGTAGATTCTCGAAATACCCTATTACTATCGATTAAAGTTAAGGAAGAAGATATACTCTCTTTAATAATATCTACCCTTATTATATTAGCCCCTCTCTTCTTAATTGCTTAATAAGCTGAAATCGCAATCCTTATTAGCATTACTATAGCTGCTGCTTTTTAAAATAATGCTACTGCCCCTTTTTCCTTAAGTGCTAGCCCTTAGAATACTCGGTCCCTTACCGCCGACTTACTACCTCCTTTAAACTACTACCTTTTAATCATCCGACCTTTAGTCTTAGCCATCGACCTCTATTAGATTAAGTACCTTTAAACCCATTTTAGTAATTACTAAGGCGAAATTACCTATAATACTTAAAAGATAGCTATAAAGGTATTTATTTAAAAGTACTTAAGTAACTTTACTTTAAGAGAGGATTAAATCACTACTTACTTTAAATATATAATAGGTAAAGCTTAAAACTTAATCTTATAATATATAAATCCTATCTTTATTAGTAAGTTTATATACGCTACCGATATCCTTAAGGTTTTAGATTAGAGGTTCTTTAATTATAATTATATTTAGTCTATTAAGCTTAAATATAGCCGGCTAACTATAGGTTTAATATTATATAATAAGTTCTAATCTAAGTTCGTTACTCTTACTATAGTTAGCAAGGTCGATTAATCTCGCTAGTTTAATAATATCTATAAAAAGGTCTCTTTAGCTTTAAAGAACGACCTTTAAATAGAGAAGCATAAAATAAATAATAATTATACTACTTTAGATAAGTTCTTAGCTATTATAGACTGCAAGGCTTATAATATTAAGTAAAAAGAAGCCTATAATGCTTAATAAGTCGCCTTTGCCATTACGTTCTCCCTTTTAAAGGACCGTATCCCTAGTATATTAAAAAGGGAGTTATAAAGACCTATAGCTATAGCTACCTCCTTAGCTCTTTGTACTTATTCCCTTTTGCCAGCGGCCTATTAAGAAAGGTCTGCCAGCTTAAAGCCGTCGTTTAGTCTCTATTATAACTATAAAGCCTTTAATTACTATACGATAGACTACTTTAAGCTAAAAAAGCAAGGCAAGTTTATAATAGCTAAAGTTAAGATAGAAAACAACCTACTATTAAGAAACTGCTAAGTTATAGTAAAGACTCTTATTATAGTATAAGTTATAATTTATAAAAAGACTTAGATTTTGATTCCTACCTATTAATAGGCGGCTGCCAGTTCTTAATTCTTATAAAACTAGCTTAAAATAAATTATTTATTAAAACAGTTACTATTGAGATAGGTGATACAGCTATTACTCTGATGTATTATCATATGACCCTATTGCTTAGTTAGTAGGATATTGATACATATATAGCTATAAGGAAGAAAGGGGTAACCTTTCTTCCTTAACTCTTATTAATATATCGACTATTAACCTTTAGAAGTTTCTATTACCTACTGCGCCGACTTACTTAAGCTTAATAGGTTATAAGCCCTGATTAGACTGATAATAGATTATTAACTTCCCTTAGAAAGCACTTGCGCTGCAACTATTAATAGGAAGTTGAATAAGACTTATAATAAGAGGCGAGCAATCGGCGAATAAGAGGTATAATTCCCTATTTAGCTAACCTATATTATAAGAGGTATGATTCCTTGCTTTATAACCCTTTAGTATTATAAGAGGTGTGATTCCTTGCTTTACTATATTTCGTAGGAGGTGTGATTCCCTGCGTTATAGCTTAAAAAAAAACCCTTTTCGATAAGAGGACTTCCTCCCTATTTAATACTTCTATAATACCTGCTATTTAATCATTTCGACTTTTCGATAGGAGGAGTGCCCTTAACCATTTAATTTATTTGATTTTAACGCAATTCTATTCGAAACGGCAATAGCTTCTAATTCCGATCGAAACACTAGACCTAGAGACCTTTAACTCTTTTAAAAGAACTGGCAATAATAGTTTAACGATTTAGAGCTTTACTTTAAGAGCAAAGGCATCGAAATAGCAATTTAAAAGATACTTATTAAATATATAAGAATAGCCCCTTATACTCCTTCTATTAATTTATCTACTTCTACTTTAATAGCTAATATAATTGCTAAGGATTTGCCAGATATACTAAATAAGCTTAGCTTAAGAGCTTTAGTAGATAATAATTAAGAATCCTAAAGGTAGATTTTAAATATAGAAAAGGAAAAGGAGTATAGGCTGGCCTTAGCTAAATGCAAGCTTAAGATTAATAGAGGTTTAAGCGATAAAGACCGAGATTTTATTTGAGTTTGTTAAGATGGGTGATATAGCTATCACTCTGATATATTATCATATGACCCTACTGCTTAGTTAGTAGGATATTGATACGTATATAGCTATAGGGAAGAAAGGGGTAACCTTCCTTCTTTAACTCTGATTAATATATCAACTATTAACCTTTAGAAGCCTCCTTTACCTACTGCGCTAACTCACTTAAGCTTAATAGGTTATAAGCCTTAGCAAAACCGATAATAGATTATTGACTTCCCTTAGAAAGCACTTGCGTTATAACTATTAGTAGGAAGTTAAATGAGACTTGTAGTAAGAGGTGAGCAATCGGCGAATAGGAGGTATGATTCCCTATTTAGCCAACTTATATTGCAAGAGGTATGATTCCTTGCTTTATAACCCTTTGGTACTATAAGAGGTATAATTCCTTGCTTTATTATATTTTATAAGAGGTGTAATTCCCTGCGTTATAGCCTAAAAACCCTTTTGATAAGAGGACTTCCTTCTTATTTAATACTTTTATAATACCTGCTATTTAATCATTTCGACTTTTCAATAGGAGGAGTGCCCTTAACTATTTAATTTATTTGATTTTAAATGCAATTCTATTTAAAACGGCAATAGCTTTTGATTTCGATTGAAATACTAGACTTAAAGACCTTTAACTCTTTTAAAAGAACTAGTAATAATAGTTCGATAATTTAAAGCTTTACTTTAAGAGCAAAGGCATCGAAATAGCAATTTAAAAGATACTTATTAAATATGTAAAAATAGCCTCTTATACTCCCTTTACTAATTTATCTACTTCTACTTTAATAGCTAATATAACTACTAAGGATTTACCAAATATATTAAATAAGCTTAGCCTAAGAGCTTTAGTAGATAATAATTAAGAATCCTGAAGGCAGATTTTAAATATAGAAAAGGAGAAGGAGTATAAGCTAGCCTTAGCCAAATGCAAGCTTAAGATTAATAGAGGTTTAAGTAATAAAGATTAAGATTTTATTTAAGTTTATAATAACGCAAAGATAAGATAAGATACTTTAAAAGTAAAATACTTTTAAATAATTGCTTTTAATACTTAGTATCTACTATAGTAGATTATTTTATTTTAATATAGAAAAGATAAAGATAGTAAGGATATAGATATAAATATAGACTCTGCTTAATTTATACTATATAAAGCAAAAAGGAGAATAAGAGCTATAGATCTTAAGATAGCTATAACTTTTAAGAAAACTTAGCTTTTTAGTTTCCTACTTAATAGCCTCTCTTTTAAGTTTACTATTATAAAACAATCTCTTTTTATCTAACCTAACCTTAAGATCTATAAGAAGATCGACCTCCTTCGAACTATTAAATAAGACTTTAAAGGACGCTTTAAATCGGCAAATGCTATATTATAAGGCAATAATAAGCCTAAGAAGAGGAAGGAGCGCAAGATAAGCCCTTAAGCTTATTAAGGATGCTACTTCTATAATAGTACTTATAATATTACTAATTTTAAAGTTAAAAGGCAACTAATTGATATAGTTATTAGCTTTAATATTAAGAAGCAATCGAAGTAGAAGTTAAGAAGTAAACTGCCTTTATCCTATTAAAGGCTGCAATTACTAAGGAAAGGCAAAGGAAAAGGCTATTTAGCTAAAACTTTAGTAAATACCTTTAATAATAATAGTAGGTTATTTGAACTTAAATCTACTTTTAATAATTTAAATAATAATTATAATAAAGATGCCTATATTTTAAAAGCCGATCTTCGTAAGATCCTTAAGTCTAATTGGTATAATAATACTAATTATATAATATATATAATTAATAAATCCTACCTATTTAAAGGCCCGCTTATTAAAATAAAAAGGCGCTCTATTAAAGTTAGTAGTAAAAGGTTATATATAGATTTAATAAGTATAATAAAGATAAATGTTATTAGCGTTTCTTTCCTTTTGCAAAATGTTCTCCTTATACTTAGCTTAAGTATTAATCTTTTATTTAACTATAAGATTTATATAAAGTTGAATTATATAAGATTTTTTAATAATTAATTTATATAATTTATAAATAATAATTATAAAGTGATCTTTAAAGCTAAAATTAAAGATAGACTTTATATTATCTTAAAGGTAATATTATAGAAATTAACTCTTAAGCTAGATTTATAAGTAGATTCCTTTAAGGAAAGTGCACTCTCTACCTTAATATAATTAAATAAGGATAGGGAGAATAGATAGACTTTTAAGCTAAGATTATAAGTGAAATTTGCAAAAATAACTCTTAAGCTAGGACTATAAGTAGAATGTAATATATTCTTAAAAATAACTCTTAAGCTAGGATTATAAGTGAATTTAATAGAAATGACTCTTAAGCTAAGACTATAAGTGGATTCTGCAAATTCGCTAATAATAACTCTTAAGCTAGGATTGTAAGTGAAATTCGCAGAAATAACTCTTAAGCTAGGACTATAAGTAAACTTCGCAAATTTATTAGAAACGACTCTTAAGCTAAGACCGTAAGTAGATCTTACTATTTCTAGGAAATCGACTCCTAAGCTAAGACCGCGAGTAGATCTTGCGATTTTATTAAAAATGACTCTTAAGCTAGGCTTATAATTGGAAAATGGCAAAACTTCGAACTACTATTATTATTCCTTTCTAGCTGCTAATAATAAAGTATTAACTAATAATAGGCTATTAAAGCTATTAGAAGCTAAAAGCCTATTAAAGTATTAGCTAATATATAAAAGATTCGCATATCTAAGGCTAAAGAAATTAAAAGGCCTATATAAGGTCTTAACTTTAAAATAGAAGATCTAAGTACTAAAGGATCGTTTAATATATCGAATTTAAAAGCTAATAAAACTTTAAAATCAGATGCAAATTAAGCTTAATCTATAGAAAGATTCGATACTAATGCTAATATCTATTAATACTATTAGACTATTTATAACCTTAATTAAAGGAAATAATTGGTTTTCTTAAATAGTGGATAACTCTATTTAATAAATATAAACTATTTGCGCTAAGACCAAATTTAAGCTTATAGAAAAGCTAAAAACTTAAAAAGTGATAAAGGAACGCTAAACCTAATTAAAGCTAATAGCTATTAGGTCTAATAATATATTAGAGATTAAGGCAAAGCTTAATAAATAGGTAAAATAAGGAGTTTGCTATAAACTAACTATAATATACAAAGGTTCCTATTAGAATAGCATTATTAAGCGAAGCATCTAATAAGTAAAGACTAACTATTGCGCTTTATTATAAGATGCTGACCTACTACTGGAATTCTAGGACCTTGCAGTTAAGGCAAACGCATACTTATAAAATAGAATAGGTAGTAGACTAATAGTCAATAGCACTTAAATATCGCTATATAAGGCATATTTTAAATAGAAATTAAGCTTAGACTATATCTGCGTCTTTAGAAGTATTTACTACTCTTATATTAGCCTAAAGTCCTAGCCTACAGGTATAAAAAGTAAGAAGCTAATAGACTAAAGTAAAGAATATATATTTATTAAGTATATTGAATAGATAATAAAGCAATAGATAGTATATATGCTAGATCTAAGGTAAGTAATTATATCCTTAGTAGTTGAGTTTGATAAATCTTAAAATAAGAGGGAGCTATCTTTAAAGCTTTATATACTTAGAGATTCGCAAAGTATACCACTCGATAGTAATACTATTAAGCTAAATTAATAACCCCTTTCTCTTAGCTTAAGTATATTAAGCGCATCTACTGATTAACGACCTATTGATCGCCTAAAGGCCAAATAAACCATTCCTATCGTCCGCGAACTACCTAAAGTATAGAATAACTTTAATATTATTATCCCTTTAATTAAAGTACTTATAGTAAAGGATGTTCCTAAAATAGGTATAAGTAATAATAAGCCTCTACTATTAGAAAGCGGTTCCTTAGATAATAAGCCTATAGAACCTATAGCCGAACCTACGCCTTTAAAAAGGAATAGAGACCTAAAACTAGAAGATACCTTAGACAAACGCAAGTTTAAGCGTATTTAAGCTATAATAGCGCATAGGATCTATAAGCTCAAACTTCAATAAAGCTTCGATAAAGATAATACATTCTTAGCCGCTAGAAGGATAATGAAAATCTCTCTTCTAAAGATGTATAATAAAGCTATTAACAACTTAGAGAATAGAGTAGTATAAAATGAGGCAATCTAAAAGGAGATAAGCTCTCTTATTATAAATAGTATATAGATAGAGGAACTGACGCTAAAGGATATAAACCTAGTTTTAATAAAGTAGGTCTTTATAATTAAGATATATATAAATAGGACCTTAGAATATTATAAGGTAAGGCTTATAGCTAAGGGCTTCTCCTAATAGTATAAAGAAGACTACTTCGATACATTTGCGCTAATAGTTCGTATAGATACCCTTTGTATATTTATAGTAATAGTAGCTGCTAAGGACCTTAAATACAAATAGTATAATATTAAAAATGCATTTACTAAAGCGATTATAAAGGAATGGATTTTTCTCTCCTAACTTAATAGTATTCTTATATACGCTAGCTACTCTCTTTATATACTCTGCAGTATCTATAGGCTTAAATAATCAGCCTATAATTAGAACCTCTTATATAGCTCTACTTTAGTAAAAATAGGATTCGTTTAAAGCCTAGCTAACCCTTATCTATTTACCTATATTAAGCGTAGAATCAAGTTGCTACTATATATCGACGATATTGCTATAGCTGTAAAAACAACCATTTAATTAGATTAGTTCTTTATAATGATTTAGAAATGTTTTAATACTAAAGATCTAAAGGGAATTTATAAGATCCTTAGCATCTATATCATAAGGAACCGCTCTACTTAAGAACTCTAGTTAGATTAAGAATAGTATATTAAGAAGATCCTAAACTAAATGGAACTCTTTACTTATACTCCCAACTTTAAGCTAAAGCGTACTCCAATTGAAGGAAAGTATAATAAGTTAGAGCCTATTAATGAAAATAAGTAAAAAGGAGATCTAAAGAAGTATTAATAGGATATTAAAGCGATTATATATGCTATAGTATATATAAGACTAGATATCGCCTTTATTATTAAGCAATTTAGTTAGAACTTAAAGGATCTAATAATTTGATATAAAAATGTAATTAAGCGATTTAAAAGGTACCTTCAATCGATAATTATATAGAAGGTAAGATATAGACTAATAAAATATATAAGTATAAAGCTTAAAGTATATACTAATTCTAATTAGGCAAATATAAAAGGTTAGAAAAGTATATTTAAAAGTATTAAGATGGGTGATATAGCCATTACTCCGATGTATTATCATATGACCTTACTGCTTAGTTAGTAGGATGTTGATACGTATATAGCTAAAGGGAAGAAAGGGGTAATCTTCCTTCCCTAACTCTTATTAATATATCGACTATCGACCTTTAGAAGTTTCTATTACTTACTGCGCCGACTTATTTAAGCTTAATAAGTTATAAGCCTTAGATAGACCGATAATAGATTATTAACTTCCCTTAGAAAGCACTTGCGCTGCAACTATTAGTAGGAAGTTGAATAAAACTTATAGTAAGAGGCGAGCAATTGGTAAATAGGAGGTGTGATTCCCTATTTAGCCAACCTATATTATAAGAGGTGTGATTCCTTGCTCTATAACCCCTTTAGTATTACAAGAGGTATAATTCCTTGCTTTATTATATTTCGTAAGAGGTATGATTCCTTGCGTTATAGCCTAAAAACCCTTTTCGATAAGAGGACTTCTTCCTTATTTAATACTTTTATAACACCCGCTATTTAATCATTTTAACTTTTCGATAGGAGGAGTGCCTTTAACTATTTAATTTATTTGATTTTAAACGCAATTCTATTCGAAACGGCAATAGCATCTAATTCCGATCGAAATACTAAGCTTAAAGACCTCTAACTCTCTTAGAAGAACTGGTAATAATAGTTCGACGATTTAGAGCTTTACTTTAAGAGTAAAGGCATTAAAATAGCAATTCAAAAGATACTTATTAAATATATAAGAATAGCCCCTTATACTCCTTCTATTAATTTATCTACTTCTACTTTAATAGCTAATATAATTGCTAAGGATTTGCCAGATATATTAAATAAGCTTAGCCTAAGAGCTTTAGTAGATAATAACCGAGAATCCTAAAGGCAGATTTTAAATATAGAAAAGGAGAAGGAGTATAGGCTGGCCTTAACTAAATATAAGCTTAAGATTAATAGAGGTTTAAGCGACGAAAACTGAGATTTTATTTGAGTTTATAATAATGCGAAGATAAGATAGGATATATTAAAAGTAAAATACTCTTAGATAACTACCTTTAATACTTAGCATCTGCTATAGTAGATTACTTTATTTTAATATAGAAAAGATAAAGATAGTAAGGATATAGATATAAATATAGACTCTACTTAATCTATACTATATAAAGTAAGAAGGAGAGTAAGAGCTGTAGATCTTAGGATAGCTATAAGTTTTAAGGAAACTCAGCTTTTTAGTTTCCTACTTAATAGCCTCCTTCTTAAGTTTGCTATTATAAAACAATCTCTTCTTATTTAATCTAACCTTAAGATTTATAAGAAGATCGACCTCCTTTGAACTATTAAGTAAGACCTTAAAGGACGCTTTAAGTTGGCAAATGCCGCATTATAGGGCAATAATAAGCCTAAGAAGAAGAAGGAGCGCAGGATGAGCCTTTAAGCTTATTAGGGATGCTACTTCTATAATAGTGCTTATAATATTACTAATTATAAAATTAGAAGGCAACTAATTAATATAGTCGCTAGCTTTAATATTAAAAAGCAATTAAAGCAAAAGTTAAGAAGCAAACTGCCCTTATCCTATTAAAGGTTGCAACTACTAAGGAAAGGCAAAGGAAAAGGCTATTTAATTAAAACTTTAGCAGATACCTTTAATAATAATAATAGGTTATTTAAACTTAAATCCACTTTTAATAATTTAAATAATAATTATAATAAAGATGCTTATATTTTAAAAGCCGATCTTTATAAGATTCTTAAATCTAATTAGTATAGTAATATTAGTTGTATAGTATATATGATTAATAAACCCTACCTATTTAAAGGCCTGCTTATTAAAATAAAAAGGCGCTTTATTAAGGTTAGTGGTAAAAGGTTATATATAGACTTAATAGGTATAGTAAAGATGAATATTACTAGCGTTCTTTCCTTTTGTAAAATGTTCTCCTTATACTTAGCTTAGATATTAATCTTTTATCTAGCTATAAGATCTATATAGAGTTAAATTGTATAGGAGTTTTTAATAATCAATTTATATAGTTTATAAATAATAATTATAAAGTGATCTTTAAAGCTAAAATTAAAGATAGACTTTATATTATCTTAAAGGTAATATTATAGAAATTGACTCTTAAGCCGGACTTATAAGTAGGTTCTTTTAAGGAAAGTGCACTCTTTGCCTTAATACAATTAAGCGAGGATAGGGAGAATAGATAGACTCTTAAGCTAGGATCGCAAGTGGAATTCGCGGAAATGACTCCTAGGCTAGGACTGCAAGTGAAATTCGCGAATTCGTTAGAGATAACTCTTAAGCCAGGACTGCGAGTAGATCTTGCTATTTCTAGGAAATTGACTCTTAAGCTAAGACTGCGAGTAGATCTTGCGGTTTTATTAAAAACGACTTTTAAGCCAGGCTTGTAATTAGAAAATGGTAAAACCTCGAACTGCTATTACTAGTCCTTTCTAGCCGCTAATAATAAAGTATCAACTGATAATAGGCTATTAAAGCTATTAAAAGTCGAAAGCCTATTAAAGTATTAGCTAATATATAGAAGATTTGCGCATTTAGGACTAGAGAAATTAAAGGGCCTGTATAAGGTCTTAACCTTAAAACGGAAGATTTAAGTACTAAAGGATCGCTTAATATGCCGAATTTGCAAGCTAATAAAACTTCGAAATCGGATGCGAATTAAGCTTAGTCTATAGAAAGATTCGATCTTAGCATTAATATCTATTAATACTATTAGACTATTTACAACCTTAATTAAAGGAAATAATTGGTTTTCTCAAATAGTAGATAACTCCACTTAGCAGATATGGACTATTTGCGCTAAGACTAAATTTAAGCTTATAGAAAAGCTGGAAACTTAGAAAGTAATAGAGGAACGCTAGACCTAGTTAAAGCTAATAGCTATTAGGTTTAATAACGCATTAGAGATTAGGGCAAAGCTTGATAAATAAGTAAAATAAGGAGTTTGTTATAAACTAATTATAATATACAAAGGTTCTTATTAGAATAGCATTACTAAGCGAAGTATCTAATAAGTAGAGACTGACTGTTGCGCTCTATTATAAGATGCTGACTTGCTACTGGAATTCTAGGACCTTGCGATTAAGGCAGACGCATACTTGCGAAATAGAATAGGTAGTAGACTAATAGTTAATAGCACTTGAATATCGCTATATAAGGCATATTTTAGATAGAAACTAAGCTTAGACTATATTTGCATCTTTAAAAGCATTTGCTACTCTTATATTAGTCTGAAGTCCTAGCCTACGGGTATAAAGAGTAAGAAGCTGATAGACTAAGGTAGAGAGTATATATTTATTAAGTATATTAAATAAATAATAAAACAATAGATAGTATACGTATTAGATCTAAGGCGAGTAATTATATCCTTAGTAATTAAGTTCGACGAATCTTAAAATAGGGGGGAGCTATCCTTAAAGCTTTGCATAACTGGAGATTCGTAAGGTATATTACTTAATAGTAATACTATTAAGCCGAACTAATAACCCCTCTCTCTTAGCTTAGGTATATTAAGTGCACTTGCTGATCGACGACCTGCTAATCGCCTAAAGGCCGAATAGACTATTCCTATTGTCTGCGAACTATTTAAAGTATAGAATAACTTTAATATTATTATCCCTTTAGTTAAAGTACTTATAGTAAAGGATGTTCCCAAAATAGGTATAAGTAATAATAAGCCTCTACTATTAGAAAGCGGTTCCTTAGATGATAAGCCTATAGAACCTATAGCTAAACCTACGCCTTTGAAAAGGAATAGAGACTTAGAATTGGAAGACGCCTTAAACGAATGCGAATCTAAGCGTATCTAGGCTATAATAGTATATAGGATCTATAAGCTTGAACTTCAATAGAGCTTTAATAAAGATAATGCGTTCCTAGCTGCTAAGGAGATAATGAAAATCTCTCTTTTAAAGATGTATAACAAAGCTATTAATAACTTAGAGAATAGAGTAGTATGGAATAAGGCAATTTAAGAGGAGATAAGCTCTCTTATTGTAAATGGCATATGGATAGAGGAACTAATGCTAAAGGACGTGAACCTAGTTTTAACAAAGTGGGTCTTTATAATTAAGATATATGCAAATAGGACCTTAGAACGTTATAAGGTAAGGCTTATAGCTAAGGGCTTCTTCTAATAGTATAGAGAAGACTACTTTAATATATTTGCGCTAATAGTTTGCATAAATACCCTTTGCATATTTATAGTAATAGTAGCTGCTAAGGACCTTGAATGCAAATAGTACGATATTAAAAATGCATTTACTAAAGCGATTATAAAAGAATGGATTTTTCTCTCCTGACCTAATAGTATTCCTATACGCGCTAGTCACTCTCTTTATATACTTTACAGTATCTATAGGCTTAAACAATTAGCCTATGATTGGAACCTTTTATATAGCTCTACTTTAGTAGAAATAGGATTCGTTTAGAGCTTAGCTGACCCTTATCTTTTTACCTATATTAAGCGTAAAATCAAGTTGCTCTTATATATTAATAATATTGCTACAGCTATAAAAACAACTACTTAATTGAATTAGTTCTTTATAATAATTTGGAAACGTTTTAATACTAAGGATTTAAAGGGAATTTATAAGATCCTTAGCATCTGCATTATAAGGAACCGCTTTACTTAAGAACTCTAGTTGGATTAAGAGCAGTATATTAAGAAGATCCTAGACCGAATAGGACTTTCCACTTATACTTCCAACTTTAAGCTAAAGCGTACTCCAATCGAAGGAAAGTATAATAAGTTAAAGCCTACTAATAAAAATGAGTAGAAAGAAGATCTAAAGAAGTACTAATAGGATATTAAAGCAATTATATATATTATAGTATATATAAGACCAGATATCGCCTTTGTTATTAGGCAACTTAGTTAGAATTTAAAGGATCTGACGATTTAATATAAGAATGCAATTAAGCGACTTAAAAGGTACCTTCGATTAACAATCATATAAAAGGTAAGATATAGACTAACGAAATATATAAGCGCAAAGCTTAAGGTATATACCAATTCTAATTAGGTAAATATGAAAGGTTGGAAAAGTATATCTAGAAGTATAATAGTGCTATATAGTAGACCTATATTATAAGGAAGTAGGAAGCAGAAATCAGTAGCTATCGCAAGCACTAAGGCTGAATATATATTAATATTATTAAATTGTAAGCAAAGATTATAGATTACCTAAGTTTTAAAAGATATAGGTTTCGCTAAGTATATTAAATAAGATAGGAATTATATTAATCTTTAAGTAGATAATATAAGGGCAATTGCACTTATAAAGAACCTATACTTATATAAGCGGTTGAAATATATCAATATTATCTATTACTTTATCCGCGACCTTATTATAAAGAATAAGTTGTTAATCACTTATATCCTAACCGATCGAATAGTAGCAGATGGATTTATAAAGCTACTAAAGACGGTTATAAAGTTTAAAGTATTTAAAGATATACTAGGGTTGTAAAAGATAGTAGGGGCTTAGTAGGCTTAAGGACGACTCCTAGGCCCGCTCTGCGAGTTAGGTTACGTAGTCTTATAAAAGAAAGTTTTTAAATCAACTCCTAGGCCTAGACCGCAAGTCAAGTTATATAGTCTTATAAAGGAATATCTTTTAGGAAATTTAACTCCTAGTCCTACCTTGCGAGTAGGATTAGTAATTTTAATAGAGGTTGCTATTAATTAATTATTTTTAATTTAAAGAGATACTTAAGAGTTAGATTAGTATAAAAGGATAGTTATTGTTTTTCTAACTGCAGGTCAATCGGAGTAAGGTCTAAGTAAGGGTATTAAGATAGGTAATATAGCTATTACTCTAATATATTGTTATATAACCTTACTGCTTAGTTAGTAGGATATTAATACGTATATAACTGAAGGGAAGAAAGGGGTAACCTTCCTTCCCTAACTCTTACTAATATATCGACTATCGACCTTTAGAAGTTTCCGTTACCTACTGCGCCGACTTATTTAAGCTTAATAAAAAGCGTAGTAGTACTATATAATAGACCTATATCGTAAGGAAGTAGGAAGTAGAAATCAGTAGCTATCGCAAGTACTAAGGCCGAATATATATTAATATTATTAAATTGCAAGTAAGGATTATAGATTGCCTAAGTTTTAAAAGATATAGGTTTTACTAAGTATATTAAATAAGATAAGAATTGTATTAATCTTTAAGTAGATAATATAAAGGCGATTGCACTTATAAAGAATCTATACTTATATAAGCGATTAAAATATATTAATATTACCTACTACTTTATCTGCAACCTTATTATAAAGAATAAGTTATTAATTACTTATATTCTAATTAATATAATAGTAGCAGATGGATTTATAAAGCTATTAAAGACGGTTGCAAAGTTCGAAGCATTTAAAGATATACTAAGGTTATAGAAGATAGTAGGGGCTTAGCAGGCTTAAGGACGACTCCTAGGCCCGCCTTACGAGTTAGGTTATATAGTCTTATAAAGGAAAGTTTTTAAATCGACTCTTAGGCCTAGACCGCAAGTCAAGTCATATAGTCTTATAAAGGAATATCTTTTAAGAAATTTGACTCCTAGTCCTACCCTATAAGTAAGATTAGTAATTTCAATAGAGGTTACTATTAATTAATTATTTTTAATTTAAAGAGATACCTAAGAGTTGGATTAGCGTAAAAGGATAGTTATTATTTTCCCAACTATAGGTCAATTGGAATAAGGTCTAAGTAAGGGTATTAAGATAAGTAATATAGCTATTACTTTAATATATTATTATATAACCCTACTGCTTAATTAATAGGATATTAATACGTATATAGCTATAGGGAAGAAAGGGGTAACCTTCCTTCCTTAACTCTTACTAATATATCGACTATCGACCTCTAGAAGCCTCCTTTACCTACTGCGCCGACTCACTTAAGCTCAATATTTTCCCCTATAAAGCTTTCCTTCCTTATACTTCTTCAAATAATCACTTTAAAATAGAGAATAGCAATAACAACTCTAAGGAGCGCCCTATTAAGGCTACTACTATACGCTTTTTAATTATACTCCTTTACTCCTGCTAATAGCCTTATAGCAAAGTCGTTATACCTAAATACAGCTTAGAGCTTCTTAGCGCAGTAGATAGCAAAATGATAATGCGCTTAAGACATTCGATATAGTAATACCCCTAAGAGGGAGCGCGCCTCCTCCCCTCCCTGCTACCCCCTAGGCCGTAGTTCCTAGAATACCAGCAGTCCCTTCTATAGCTCCCTCCTCTTGCTATAAGCCGGAGCAAGGGCTAATAAGGAATATACTATATAAGGGGTGCGTTCGGAGCTTCTTAGCTAGGAAGTCGGCTGGCGTATGCTTTAATAGCATAGTAGGAGTATGCTACTTTTATTATACAAAAGGAGGCTACGCGTATTAAGAGCTTCCTATCGGCGCCTTAGAGGCGTAGGAAGATTATATTCTTATTAAAGGAGAATGATAGTAACGCTGCAGTATATTCTCAAGCTCCCTTTAGGTGGTTTGCCTCTAATAAGCAGTTTAAGGCCTTGCTACTACTAAGAGGAAGGTAAGAGAGGAGCTTCGGAAGGCGCGCTAGAGAGAGATAAAGGAGGTAGTATCGTTAGAGGGTATGTTAATCATAAGCTTTTTCGTACTATAGCTAATAGCTTCCTAGAACTAGTAGCTTAGGAGCTCCCGCCGCCGATTATAGCACCTCTTAGCCTTGCCGCCCGCCTCGCAAAGGCTTTTAAGGCTCCTGCGGCTGCTCCTGTTATTACTCCCTAGGCTGCTCCTAGGGTTGTGCCACTAGAGGAGTCTGTTGCTTCTCGACAAGGACGCGCCCTTATGTTATTTACAAAGCTATTAAAGGTTCTAATTATCTAAGGGAGTTAGTTTTAAGCCCTCTTATATATTAGTATAAGGAAAATTGAACCCTATTTTACGCTTCCTTCCTACTTGCTATTATAAAGGAGATATAAAAGGATTGTAAAGCATTTAAAATGCTAGCTTTTCGACTAAACCTCTTGCGTCTTAGAGGTTCAAAAGCTTAATGAAGCTCTCGAACTTTTGTTAAGGAAGGTTTTTAATAAGGCCATTAGTATACATATCCTTAGTAGGGAGATAGGCCACTTGAAAGCTCCCTTTTTAGTGCTCCTATTATAGCTATATATTATATATATTAATATATTAGAGTTTTATAAAAATCCTTTGAAAGTCTCTTATAATAAGTCGTATTATCTATTGATTATCGCAAAATATGGACTATAAAGCTTCTACCTTAAGCTGTATTTCCTTAAAGAACCTTTTTAAAGCTATTATCTCCTTTGCTATATGTACTATTCCTAAGAGCTTAGCCTCTATAGTAGAAGTAGTAACTATCAGTTGCTTCGAGGCCTTTTAAACGATTGCTCCTTTAAATAGGAATATAATAAAACTGTAGGAAGAGCGCCTTATCTCTGGATCATTTGCGAAAGAAGCATCTGATAATACTATTAGGTTATTTGTAACGACATAGAACCGCCGAAGTGCGAGATCAAGTATGGGAGCAAGAAGTGGTGCAAAAGGCGTATTCTATAGGTCTAATACGAAGGAAACGAAGAAGTTAGAGAGCCTTCCTTAGAGGAGAACCCTTCTTCCTTATATATATAAGCAGCTTAAGGCTCTTTGTCTGTTTATGTGATATTATATAAGAATATCCTTTTATACCTTTAAGGTCGATTCGAGATAACCTTGCGTCGAATCGAGATTGCAAAACCTTAAAATACTATACTCCTAGGTAATTGCATTAAGTGGAGGTACAGCTGTTATACTACCCTCCCCCTTTAAGAACTCTTGCTTATAAGCGTTAGTAGGTTAGATGATTTTCGTATAGTAACGTACTTAGCGCATTATTATACAAATAGTGCTATTCTATATTTAGTTTAGCGTAAGTTGTATTATATACTTAAATTTATTTTTCCCTTGCAGGATCTTCCTTCCTTAGTATAATAACTATATATAATTGCATAGGTCCCTTACTCCTACTACTATAGCGCAAGGCTAATATATAGTAGTAGAAACAATTACTATTACTACTACCAACTACTATAAGTAAGTTTGCCTTAGTCTAAGGTCGAATCGTATCTAATACGTATAGTGCCAATTCCCTTACCGTTAGGCGCCCTTGCGGTAGCCTATTACATTTATTATTACTAATGCGTGTAGCGCCTTATGCGTAATATTGCATACGAATATGAGTTCGAATCAGAGTGTAATAAAAAGTGCTACTAGTACTAGGAGCAGAAGGTAGAATGCATCTCTGTAAGTACCTTAAATTGACTCTTTAATTCTATTCGCGCTAATACTTATTTATAGCTTCCCTTTTATATTAAGGAGGAGTTTGCAGCGCTATCTGCGGCCCTTAAGGAGTGGCAGAGGGAGGCTGCCTAGCAGTAAGAGGAGGACAATAGTAGCGATAATAATAACGCGCGCGCGGTTTCGGTAAAGAACTGCGAGATGCTCTATTAAAAGGCAGTCTAATGCGCCTGGATCCTTATCAACCTCCTGCTAGTAGCTAGCGCAAAGGCTTTAATTAGCCGTACTTAACTTAAGCGCGCTAGCCTTATAAAGCTTCGCTTTATAGCTAAGGCTATAGTAAGCCAGCTAAAGGGGGTCTAGGCGATAGTTACTATAAGTTTAACCCGAATTAGTATTAAATCGATTACTAACTTTCTAATAGGAGCGTAGCGACCTTATTAAGTCTTAGCTAGCAAGGTTAGAGCAATTTAGTCGAACTATACTAGGCCTCTTAAGGTCTATTGCCGCATTAGTAAAGCAGACTACTATAGCAGCAGAGTCTCTTATAAGGGAAGGGGGGCTTATAGTAATAAGGGTCGCGTTAGGCGCGGCGGCTAATAGGGCGGTGCTAGTAGCGGCAAAAGGAGGTTAGGGTTATTCTAAGCAGGGGCGTGGATAGGAGGCGAGCTTTAGCTTTAGAACGGAGTTAGAGCTTATCTCTTTAAGTGTAAAAGAGGAGGGGTCGGAGGAGTTATAAAGGGAGGGGGGGCAGTAGGCCTAGTATTATTGTTTTTATATTTTTTATTA
>JAENRP010000535.1:10006-20143 GCA_024741835.1 Diplocarpon mali | reverse complement strand
ATTTTAGCTTTAAAGATCACTTTATAATTATTATTTATAAATTATATAAATTAATTATTAAAAACTCTTATATAATTCAACTCTATATAAATCTTATAGCTAGATAAAAGATTAATGCTTAAGTTAGGTATAAGGAGAACATTTTATAAAAGGAAAGAAATATTAGCGATATTTATCTCTACTATACCTATTAAGTCTATATACAACCTTCTACCGCTAACCTTAATAGAGCGCCTTTTTATTTTGATAAGCGGGCCTTTAAATAGGTAGGGTTTATTAGTTATATATGCTATATAACTAGTATTATTATACCAATCGGATTCAGGGATCTTATAGAGATCGGCTTTTAAAACGTAGGCATCTTTATTATAATTATTATTTAAATTATTAGAAGTGGATTTAGGTTTAGATAACCTACTATTATTATTAGAAGTATCTGCTAAAGTTTTGGCTAAATAGCCTTTTCCTTTGCCTTTCCTTAGTAGTTACGGCTTTTAGTAGGATAAGGGCAGTTTGCTTCTTAACTTCTGCTTCGATTGCTTTTTAATATTAAAGCTAGTAACTATATCGATCAGTTGCCTTCTAACTTTATAATTAGTAATATTATAAGTACTATTATAGAAGTAGCATCCCTAATAAGCTTAAGGGCTTGTCCTACGCTCTTTCCTCTTCTTAAGCTTATCGTTGCCTTATAATGCGGCATTTGCCGATTTAGAGCGTCCTTTGAGGTCTTGCTTAATAGTTTGAAGGAGGTCGATCTTCTTATAGATCTTAAGGTTAGGTTGGATAAAAAGAAATTATTTTGCAATAGCAAACTTAAAAGGGAGGCTATTAAGTAGGAAACTAAAAAGCTAAGTTTCTTTAAAAGTCATAGCTATCCTAGGATCTGCAGCTCTTACTCTCCTCTTTACTTTACGCAGTATAGACTAGGTAGAGTTTATATTTATATCTATATCCTTACTATCTTTGTCTTTTTTATATTAAAATGAAGTGATCTACTATAGCAGATGCTAGGTATTAAAGGCAGTTGTCTAAGAGTATTTTACCTTTAATATATCTTATCTTATCTTTGCGTTATTATGAACTTAAATAAAATCTTAGTCTTTATTGCTTAAACCTCTATTAATCTTAAGCTTATATTTGGCTAAGGCTAGCTTATACTCCTTCTCCTTTTCCATATTTAAAATTTGCCTTTAGGATTCTTAGTTATTATCTACTAAAGCTCTTAAGCTAAGCTTATTTAATATATCTGGCAAATCCTTAGCAATTGTATTAGCTATTGAAGTAGAAGTAGACAAATCGGTAGAAGGAGTATAAAAGGCTATTCTTACGTATTTAATAAGTGTCTTTTAAATCGCCATTTTAATGCCTTTGCTTTTAAAGTAAAGCTCTAAATTATCAAACCATTATTACTAGTTCTTCCGAGAGAGTTAGAGGTCTCTAAGCTTAGTATTTCGATCGGAATCGGATACTATTGCCGTTTCGAATAGAATTGCGTTTAAAATCAAATAAATTAAATAATTAAAGGCATTCCTCTTATTAAAAAGTTGAAATGATTAAATAGCAGGTGTTATAGAAGTATTAAATAGGGAGGAAGTCCTTTTATCGAAAAGGGTTTTTAGGCTATAACGCAAGGAATTATACCTCCTATAAAATACAGTAAAGCAAGGAATTATACCTCTTGCAGTATTAAAGGGGTTATAGAGCAAGGAATCATACCTCTTATAATATAGGTTAGCTAAATAGGGAATTATACCTCTTATTTGCCGATTGCTCGCCTCTTACTATAAGTCTCATTCAACTTCCTATTAACAGTTGCGGCGCAAGTGCTTTCTAAGGGAAGTTAATAATCTATTATCGGTCTATCTAGGGCTTATAACCTATTAAGCTTAAGTGAGTTAGCGCAATAGGTATAGGAAACTTCTAAAGGTCGATAGTTGATATATTAATAAGAGTTAAGGAAGGAAGGTTACCCCTTTCTTCCCTATAGCTATATACGTATCAATATCCTACTGATTAAGCAGTAGGGTCATATGACAATACATCGGAGTGATAGCTGTATCACCTATCTCAATACCTTTATATAAGAGAAGCCGGTTATTTTAAAGAAACTTTCCTTTAATTTCAAACTTAATTCTAATCTGCTATAATTTAAAAAGAGGTCTTAAGATCTAAGTAGTTCTTCTTTATATAAAATAAGATTACCCCTTAGCTTAAAGCTACCTATGCCTTAGCTAAGGCCTTTTAAAGGAAGGACTATACTATTATAATTAATTAATTAAATGCCCTTAATGCTAAATGCTAAAGCAATCAACTTCTTAACCCTTTAATTAAAAGTAAAGCGACTTTAGTATTATATTAAAAGATATCCGATTCACTCTTTAATAAGACCGCTCGCAGTCTAAGCGCTAAAAGTACTACCTAAGTTTCTAGGATAATAGCCTTAAAGTCGATTACCCCTTTTCACTAAGATATGCTAGCTAAGGCTAGTTCTCTTGCTTTATCCTTTAAGTAAGCTACCTATTAGACCTATAGTAAAACTGATTACTATAAGACTAAGTGCCCTTTTATAAGTAAGATTAATACCTTAAAAGATATAAAGGAAGATAATCCGACTTTAGACTTAACTAAGATTAAGGTTAAAATAAAAGAAGATTAGGAAAATAAAAAGGCTTAGGAAAAGACTCTTACTTAAGCTTGCGAAAGTGCAACTTATTAAAGCTAGATTTTAACTCTTTAATAAAAGGGAAGCAATTCCTAACCTTTTATACTATTAGTATAAATAGACTTAAAGTATTATTATTAGCTTTAGTAAATACTAAAGCCCTTAGTTACTTATTTTTAAATTATTCCCTTTTTATATATCTTTTAAAAGCAATTGGCTTTAAAATTCTTCCTCTTCTAGCCCTTATTCCTATCTATAGATTTTAAAATACCATTTGCGCGCAAGCTATATATTATATACGCTTTTATTTAATAATTAATAGAAGGCGTATTTACAATTGCCCTTAAGTTATCCTCGACCTTAGCTAGTATAATGCTATTATTAGAGTTAAATAGATACGCCGATTCTAATTTAAACTTAACTTAAAGGAAAACCGGTTTATATAGCCTTTATATTACTTCTTATCTTCCTAATTCGCAAAGGAAATCGTCATTTATCTTCTCCCTTTTAAAGGACTTTAAATCCGATCTAATTATTAAACTAATATCAACTATAAAGAATAGGAAATGGCTATAGATAAAGCTTAATAAATTAATAGAAGATAGCCTTATATTAATTTAATAGTTTTAATTAGGCGCAAGATCCCTATTACTATTATTAGGCTAGCGCCCTTACTTATAACTAAGCCGGATCTAAGAAAATAGTCTAATATAAATCGACTATAATCTGACCTTATTCGCAAATGCCCTAAAGCTGCGGTTCCTATTTGCGAAATTAGTATTAACGCCTTTTATTATAATATAAAGTTGTCGTGCTGTATTTAGAGGTGGATTCTTAGTAGTGGCAAAAGCTTGTAAAATTCTACTCTAACTGTATATCTGAGCTCCCTTTATAGAAGTGCTCTATAGCCACTTTAAGGGTATATTATATAAGCCAGTCCTTAGATGCCTTAGTGCCTAAGGCTCCTTATAGCATAATATACCCCTTAGGTAAGAAGCAGCTCCTAGCTAGGCTTAGCTATAACTAGCGCCAGATCTAGTATATAAGACTCCTTTATTATACTTCTTAGCTTTTAGAATAATGAAAATTACTTAATAAAGCTATAATAAATAAAAGAGGAAGCGCGTTCTAGGTGCTTCCTCTATAGAATAGAAGCTAAATCAGGTGATAAAGGAAAGTTAATAAAGGCAGCGCGCCTATAAAAGTACGCGTTTTTCCCTATAAAGCTTTCCTTCCTTATACTTCTTTAAATAATCACTTTAAAAAATGGAGAATAGTAATAATAATTCTAAGGAGCGCCCTACTAGGGCTACTACTATACGCTTCCTGATTATGCTCCCTTACTCTTGCTAATAGCCTTATAGCGAAGTCGTCGTACCTGAACACAGCTTAAAGCTTCTTAGCGCAGCAGATAGTAAGATGATGACGCGCCTAAGACGTTCGATGTAATAATACCCCTAAGAGGGAGCGCGCCCTCTCCCCTTCCTGCCACCCCTTAGGCTATAGTTCCTAAAATACCTATAACGGCTGCACCTCCACTTAGTGCAATTACCTAGGAGTATGGCGTTTTAAGGTTTTACAATCTCGATTCGATATAGGGTTTTTTCAAATCGACCCTAAAGGTATAAAAGGATATTCTTATATAATATCATATGAATAGACAAAGAGCCTTAAGCTACTTATATATATAAGGAAGAAGGGCTCTCCCTTAAGGAAGGCTCCTTAACTTCTTCATTTCCTTTATATTAGACCTATAGAATACGCCTTTTGCACTACTTCTTGCTCCTATACTTAATCTTGCACTTCGGCGGTTCTGTATTATTATATTAAATGAAGAAGTTCTTCTCTGCTAGGGACGGCTTTTAATAATATCCTACCCCTTTTAGAAATCGATTTATTATTATTTCGACTTTCGATAGAGTTAGGATCCTAAAGATCTCTTAGACAAACTGGAAGCTTAAGTATAGCTTATTAACTAGTATAATTGAGGAACGCTTTTATTAGCCGGATTTTCTCAACTACTCCTTTTATAAAAGTGCTATAAGTAGAAGTTAAGAAAGCACTATGCTATTAGAACCCTTTTTCTATAGAACCCCTTATTAACCGAATCTCTATTAAAACTAAAATCGGTAAAATGAATTTTCTACTAGCTAGAAGCTAGCAAATATAGAATATACTTAGTTTATTTAAGGAACTAGCTTTTATAAGGAGTACCCTTACCCTAGCCCTTAGGGCCAGACCTTCTTCTACTGCCAAAGGCAAGAGACTATAACGCTTTAGCTAAGCTAATTAAGATAAATAAGACTTTTCAAACCCGAACGTCTTATAAGAAATAGTCTTAGGTTTAAAGGAATCCTTGCAATACTAAGATTAATCTAATTAATAATTGTAAAGCAAGATTAGTAGGATTGCTTAAGCTATCTCTAGCTTAAAGACCCTAGCTTATTAAAGCTAAGAGACGGCTTAGCGTATATATTAAACTATTAAGCGAGAATCCACCTACCCTTACTAAAGCGAGACTTAGCCTCCTTTAGAAGTCGATATAGATAAGAAATAGCTAAAAATTCAGCTAATTAAAAAGATCACCCTTTTTAATAATAGGACCTTTTTAATATATAAGCAATAGTTAGCTTTAGTTTAAGACCGATTATAAGTTAATACTAACCTATATTCGAATAAGCGAGCTTGCTAAGCCCTTATTTAAGGATCTACCATAGGATAAGCCCGAACGTACTTTAAACCCTAGTACCTTTTAAAGACTAACCCCTTTCGAAACTGTTAAGAAATAGTAAAACTGCTAAGCAATTACTTTTTAATTAGCTAAGAGGTAGACCTATTTCAATCCACTTTCTATTACCTTTATATAAGAGAAGCCGGTTATTTTAAAGAAACTTTCCCTTAATTTCAGGCTTAATTCCAATCTGCTGCGATCTAGAAAAAGGTCTTAAGATCTAAGTGGTTCTTCTTTATATAGAATAAGATTATCCCTTAGCTTAAAGCTACTTACGCTTTAGCTAAGGCCTCTTAAGGGAAGGACTATACTATTATAGTTAATTAATTAAATACCTTTAATGCCAAACGCTAAAGCAATCAACTTCTTAACCCTTTAGCTAAAAGTAAAGCGACCTTAGTATTATATTAAAAGATATCTGATTCGCTCTTTAATAAGATTACTTACAGTCTAAGCGCTAGAAGTACTACTTGAGTTTCTAAGCAACTAGCCTTAAAGCTAACTACCCCTTTTTGCTAAGATATGCTAGCTAAGACTAATTTACCTACTTTACCCCTTAAGCAAGCTACCTACTAAACTTATAGCAAAACTAGTTATTATAAGACCGAGTGCCCTTCTATAGGTAAGATTAATGCCTTAGAAGATATAAAGGAATCTGATCCGATTCTAAACTTAATTAAGAATAGGGTCGAAATAGAAGAAGATTAGGAAAATAAAAAGACTTAGGAAAAGACTCCTACTTAAGCTTGCAAAAGTGCAACTTATTAAAGCTAGATCTTAACTCTTTAATAAAAAGGAAGCAATTCCTAACCTTTTATACTATTAGTATAAATAGACTTAGAGTATTATTATTAACTTTAGCAAATACTAAAGCCTTTAGTTACCTATTTTTAAATCGTTCCCTTTCTATATATCTTTTAAAAGCGATTGGCTTTAAAATTCTTCCTCTTCTAGCCCTTATTCCTATCTATAGATTTTAAAATACCATTTGCATATAAGTTATATACTATATGCGCTTTTACTTAACAATTGATAAAAGGCGTATTTATAACTGCCCTTAGGTTATTCTCAACTTAGGCTAGCGCGACGCTATTATTAAAGTTAAATAGATATACCGATTCTGACTTAAATTTGACCTAAAGGAAAACCGATTCGTATGGCCTTTATATTACCCCCTATCTCCCTAATTCGCAAAGGAAATTGTCATTTGTCTTCCCCCTTTTAAAGGACTTTAGATCTAATCTGATTATTAAGCTAATATTAATTATAGAGAATAAGAAATGGCTATAGATAAAGCTCAATAGATTAATAGAAGATAGTCCTACGTTAATTTAATAGCTTTAACTAGGCATAAGATCCCTATTGCTATTACTAAGCCAGCGCCTTTGCCTATGATTAAGCCAGATCTAGGAAAACAGTCTAATATAAATCGACTATAATCTAACCCTATTTGCAAATGTCCTAAAGCTGCAGTTCCTATTTGCGAAATCAGTACTAACGCCTTTTATTATAATATAAAGCGTAAGGAGATAGAGTTCTTTTAAATCAGTATTTATAAAGTGGATAGGATTTTAAAGGAAAGATATAAGCCTAAGAATCCTAATATCGAAAAGCTAATTAACAATCGACTCCTAAAATAGTACTAATCTTTAAGATAAGCTTTTTTAAAAAGGGATATAGATACCCTCCCTCCCTATTAGTATTATAATCATAAGATACAGCTAGAAGGGCCCTTGCCTAATGCCTATTCGCCCCTCTACTATTAATCTACTAAAGAGCTTAAGGTTATAAAGGAGTACTTACTTAAGAATTTAGATAAAGGCTTTATTAAAACAAGTACTAGCCCCTTTGCTTCGCTAGTGCTATTTGTAAAAAAGGCCGATAGTAGCTTCTGATTTTATATAGACTACCGGAAGCTAAACGCACTAACTCAGAAGGACGCTTACCTAATTCTAAGGATAGACGAGCTTTTAAGGCAAGTATCTAAAGCCAAGATTTTTACAAAACTGAATATTTGAGCCGCTTTTAATCAAATACAAATAGACCCTAAATCTAAGGAATATACTACCTTTCGAATAAGGTACAGATCCTATAAATGCAAGATTCTCCCTTTTAGCCTTTATAATAGACCTAGTACTTACTAGCAATATATAAATAATATTCTTTTAAATTACTTAAATAATTTTTATATAGTATATTTAAATAATATTTTAATTTACTTTAAAAATATTAAAGAGCATTAGGAATATATTGAAAAGGTATTGAAACGACTTTTGGAGGCAGGCCTTTAAATAGATATTAAGAAGTGCGAGTTCTATATTACTTAAACTTAATATCTTAAATATATTCTAATAATAACTAGGATCGAACCGGACTTTGAAAAGGTCGAACTACTACGCAATTAGAAGTACTTAAAAACTATTATTAAAGTAAAGTCCTACTTAGGATTTTATAAGTTCTACTAATAATTTATTTGCAACTTTAGGCTAATTGCTAAACCCCTTTCTATTTTAACCTAACTAATAGTACTTTAGAATTAGACAGAAGAGTGCCGAATCGCTTTTAAAGAGCTTTATAAGTAGCTACTCTCGATTTAGCGAATTTACCATTTTAACCCTAACTTACTTATAAAGCTGGAAACTGATACTTCTAATAGCATTATCGCTAGAGTACTTTCTTAGTAATACTCTAATAAGCAATAGTACCTTATCAGCTTCTATTCGCATATACTCTTAGGTTATAAACCTAATTGGGAAATATATAATAAGGAACTCTTTACTATTATAGAATCCTACTATAAATAGAGACCTAAGCTTATATCACTTAAGGAGCAAGTTGATATTTACTTAAATTACCGCTCCCTTAAGTACTTTATAACTATTAAGGTTTTGACCGCAAAATAGTACTAATAGATGGAATTCCTATCTGACTTCAATTTTCAAATCGTATATACTTTAGGTAAGGATAATTAAAAGGCTGATATTCTTAGCTATTAAGAGTAGGATATACCGGTTTATAAATAAGCGAAGCTAAATAGCTGATCCTAAGTTCTAATTTCCCTAGCCTAATTGGACCCTTGAATTAATACTAAACTAGTTGATAAATTTCTCGCCGAATCTACTAAAGGCACCTTAGCCTTAATATTAACTAATACTTCCGATTCGACCCTAAATCGACTTAAAGATTCCTTTAATTTAATCGAGAAGCTTTATTAAGATAACTGCAAATCCTTTTAAGAGATTTATACCAACCTCTTTAAAAACTACTCTTTAAAAGACAGATTGCTTTGCTTTAAGGAGCGTCTTTGCATATGCTATAATACTCCCTTATGCACTTATTTAATTTAAGAAGCTTATAACTAACCTTTAAGCGCGCACTCTAGTAGCTTAAAGACCTATTAGCTACTCGCTCTTAAGTACTATTAGGTTAAGATAGGTTTAGACTATAAAAGATTCGTTATAAACTGCAGACCTTATTAATTCTCGCATTCGAAGATAATTAAATAATAAGGCCTTTTATAGCCTCTCCCTATTCCTAACTATCTTATATAGCACTTGTATATAGATTTTAAGGATTTCCCTCCTAATAAGCACAGTTTTAATCGAATCCTAGTTTTTATAAACCGACTTAGTAAGAGCGCTATTACAATCCTTTATTAAAAAGATATTAACACTTAAGGAACTGCCCAATTGTTCATTTAATAGATATATCAATTCGGCCATACCTTAAAGATAATTACCTTAGACTAAGGCCCTTAGTTCGTCTCCTCATTTTAAAGAGAGTTCTACTGTATTATTAGTATTAAGATTAAACTCTCTATAGTATACTATAAGGAGACTGATAGCTAAACGGAGATTATGAATAAGTATATTAATTTAAGGCTATAGCCTTTTATTAATTACTATTAAGATAATTAGAGTAAACTAATTCTATTAATAGATTATACGCAATCGATTCTCCTTTATGCTTCGATTAGTATAACCTTATATTAGCTTAAGTATAGAGTTATACCTTAGATAAGTTGGGACTAGATCTTTTTAAAACCGTCCAGCCTATAAGAGAGATTGAATTAAGCAGAGGCTAGGCTAGTAGTAGAAAGGATGCACTTAGCTTAAGAAGTAGCAAAAGGCAATATAGAACGCGCTTAAGAGAAAATGCGTAAGTCTATAAATTAATACTAAAGGGAGATTGATTAGAAACTTAGAGATATAGTCTACCTTTTGATAAGAAATCTTAAGAACTACCACTTTAATAGGAAACTAACCAATTAATAGGATAGTCCTTTTAAGGTTTTTAAAAAGGTAGGCAATTTATATTAGATTAAGCTACCTATAGGTTCTATAATATATAATATCTTCGCACTAAAGCTACTATTTAAAGATCTGCAGAACCCTTTATTAGGTTAGGAATAACCCTGGCCTACTATAGAAAAGATCGCTAAGTAAGAAGAGTATAAAGTATTTAAGATATTAAGAGTACGCTTATCTTAAAGAAAATTAGAGTATTAGGTCAAATGGACTAGTTATAACTTTAATTTAAGTTAGTATTACGCCTTAAATTTTATAAGATCCTTATATAAGATTCGCGACTTTTATTAGGCTAACCCTATAAAGCTAGGACTACCTTAAAACCTATAAGCTTAGCTGAAGGCTTAGGAAAGCGGTATAGATAATTATAATCACTTAAAAGATAATAGGCCAGATGCGAAATAGGTTAGCAAATAAATTTAAAAATATAAAAA
>JAENRP010000534.1:0-13746 GCA_024741835.1 Diplocarpon mali | reverse complement strand
TTTTTCGCTTTTTACTTATAGGCTAGGCCCAGGAGTTAGAAAACGAAACTAGCAAAATAGACAAATAAGCTATAGAGTTGTAAAAACAATTAAAAATAGTACTAACTTAGATATTAATTTTCCTTAGTTCTCTTTAAAGGATAAGGAGAACTATCATTAGATAATACTCTCTTTATAAAGCGCCTACTTCTTCTTAATAGTTCACTATTAGTATTAGAAGAGTCTGGTCTTAGTATTGCAGGAGCTTTAGTATTTTGTATAAATGCTAGTATAGTTTGACGGCTTTTGCCGATAGGGAGGGAGACTTGTATTATAGCGTTATTATTATTATCCTCTTTATTATTATTATCATCCTTTAGAGAGTCTTCTACTAAGGAGGGGGATAAGGCGGGTAGCTTTTTAGTTATTACTTCCTTGCCCTTGCCTTTGTTTAAATTGAATTGCGGGCCAGGCCTAGGAGTTGTATTAAGAGTTTTAGCATAAGGTTTCTTAATGCTGTATTTCTTAAGAAGAATTGTCTTATTAATTATATTATCAGCTTTGATATTATTATTAGTGCCTTTCGTCTTAGCTTAGGATTTGTTGCTATATAACTATAGTTTCAATTATTATACTAGCTTTTAAGTATTAGCAAAATCTTTAAAAAGTTCTTACTTATATTTCTTTAGATATATTATCAATTATATTATATCCTTTGAAAATAACTCCTTTATAGCCATTACTACTAATAGGTTATTCTATGATCTTCTACTTATAAGGGCCTCTAATAATGGACCGCCTTTCGTTATCTTAAGGGTTATACGGAACTTTGCAGAAGATTCTCCTACCGCACCCTATCTTGCTATGCTTGGTCTCTTTATGCTAAGTGAGTTAATAAGAAAATCTTCTAGGTTAATGCTATTCTTAAGTGAATTATTACTAATAACTTCTATATAGTTATTGCTAATAGTTAAAAAGCCGCCCTTTCTAGGTTCCTATTCCGAATTGAGATTAATAAATATACCTTATCTTATAAACACTAAGAACGGAGTAGTATCGTTTGAAACGTATTCCTTTAAGACAATTTTCTTTTTAGTGTTTAGCTCTTTTTATTATATGGCGCTTTGCGTTAGATTTAATAAGATCTATTAAGAGTTTTTAAAACAATAGGGTATAAGTGTAGATGACTTATAAGACTTTTCCTATATAGTAAATTCTCTAGTCGATTGTTTTATAGTAGGAATTATATAATAGTCAATAGTTCTATTATTAAGGAAGTTAACCTACGAGCTAGGCTTAGGAGTCGATTTGATAAATTGTAAGTTAGCGTTAATCTTAGTAGTAATAATTCTCGAATAGTAGTTAATGCTTATAAACTGTATAAGCTTAAGATATATCACCAACTTATATAAAGACTTATAATAAGTTAATAGCGTATTAAGATATAGCCTATAGTGCATTCTCAGAGTCTATTGTATTAGGCTATATATTATATTATAGAGAAATGCAAAGGGGGGCGAAAGTTTTTTATCGGAATTCAGAAAATGATACTAGTATATTTCCAATTCCTCTTATACTAATATTAAAAATGAATTCTTTTTATAATAGCCAGAGCTATATGTGTATATAGCGCTTAGAAAGGTATAGCTGAGTAGCTTAGGCATATTTAAAAAGCCTTTGCTGCAGAGCGATATTAAGGTATTATTAGTTAGTATAGTCTTATACTAGGCGGGGGTCTAAGTGATATTATAGAATAATTTAAGGGCCTTAGGTGCTACTTAGAACTTGAAGAAACTTAATAATATATCTTTCTTAACCTAATTGGCCATTCTATTGCCTATAGCTATAATTGCATAGTTTCTAAAGTATAATAAGAATAGTTTTAAATTAGGAGTAGTATAAAATTTATAAATGTTAAATGATACCTCTTTATTAGTAATACCTATTAATGCTAGTCCGTAGTATAATATATATTGTTATTTATAAAGGGTATAAAATTTCTTAAAATGGAAGTCTCTAAATATCCCTATTAAGAATTTACTTAGGCGTATCTTTATTTCTAGTATTACTATAACTCTGAATCTATTACTATACTATAGTATTATCTTAATATTAAGGGGGACTTGATAACATTCTATAGAGATCATTATTATAGCGTCTTCTAGCTTCTCTTTAAGTATATAGTAGTTACCCTTTGATTTCTTATAGTTGATAAAGAACTATATAATATTATCTGCAGAGAATTCGTCTTATTATAGTTTTATAATCTATTTAATAGCCCTTGCTATTCCTTCTTATACTAATAAAACTTCTCCTTAGCCTTCCTTCTTTAAACGTTTTATTATTAACTTATAAAATTTAAGAACAAACTTTTATAAGTCCTTAGGGAAAGATTGCATAATATCTGCAATATCCTTCTTAATATTATTAAAAATTTCTAAGACATTAGTAATAGTGCTCCCTTTTTCATTTGATAAATCATTTTCCAAGTTTATAATATTATATACGCTAACTTATAGGCTAGGCCTGCGATTTAATTTATTTACTATTAGTATTTAAGGTATTTAAGGCACTTCTAAGGATAGTGATTCAAACTCGTTTAAGTTGGAAGATAAGTGGTCAGGTTAGTGTTCTACTTAAACTTCAGGTATTATAAGCACCTTATGCTTAAGGACTTCTTTATTATATGCTTCTTCTACTCATAGGCTAGGCCTACGAGTTAAGTCGGGCTTATTTATTGATTCGGCTATAGGTAGTAGTAGCTTCGCAGTAGCGGGAATAACAAATTCCCATCTTTCCATTTTATTATCAAAGTAGTTTATAATATACTTAGTGAGATAAATCATCATTTCTTTTATAATAAGTAGACTGTATTATAATTATTATAAGCCAAGCGTATCTAGAACTATTTAATTAAAGAGTGTAAAATTATTATACTAGGCGGGGTTGTCTTTTATAATTTGAATAGTAGAGTATACGATAGTGCTTAAGAATCTAATAAATCTTTTACCTTAAACACTATTTCCCTATAACTTCTTTATACCTTTTTAAATAGTAAAATGGTTTAAAACCTATATAGCCCTTGCTATAGGTTAGTATGTTTTAAAAATTTTACTAAGCCCTTATAAGGCGTTATTAGCAGTAATATCAATTATAAAGTATATTTGAAAAAGTGTATTACAAGTGCTGTTTATAAATTGCATTAATCTTTTTATATACTTATTTTTCTTATTTTAGTTCTTTTAAAATAAATCAATTGAATTAGTATACCTTTAATACTTTTGTAAAAACTTTTCTTAATTAATACCTTTGCCTTAGAGTTCCTTATTTAAGAAATCATCGAAACCTAAGAATCCTTCCTTAATAGTAGAAATTCTATAATTAAGCACTTTAATAGATAAATTTAAAAATACCTACTATTCTATCTTACTTAATGTTCTATAGGTGCTTACTATATCTTCTAATAATCTTAGTGACTTGCTATCCTATAAGAACCCTCCCTTTAATATTAGTTTATTATCGGTAGTACTTAAGGACTTGCTGCCTAAGGCTACAACTGATATATTCTTCTTAAGTATGGCCTTTTTACTTATAGTTAATAGTACTATAATGAATTATTTGGTAAGGGGAGGTAGTTCTAAATGAAGAGATGATTGTTTAAGAAAGATTAATAGTATCCCTTTTCTTTCTACTTAGATTTAACCTTAAATAAACTAAGCTATCGATAATTAAGTTTAATATTAGCTAATATATTAATACTTTTTATAATATTATAGATTAAGATAAGATCATCTTTTTAAATAGGGTGCGTTTTAAGTACTTTAGAAGTAGCTTATACTTCTTTAGCTTTTTCCTAATATTATTTCTTTTATAGAATGATTTCCTTTATATCTATATCTTAAAGCTTAAGTTATTAGCATTTTATTATAAGCAAATTAAAACGGTTTTAAGTTTGACTATAGTCGAATAATCTTTAAATAGGCTATTAGGATTCAAAAGGGAGCTATGCCTCTCTGCTATAAATAAGGAAAAATAGTATAACTCTAGTCGGTTTATAAATTGTTATTTAATAAGTAAAGAGTATTTTATAAAAGTATTTTATCTAATTCTTAAATCCTTTATAAGTAACTTTAAATAGCCTATTAAGAATATTGCAATATCCTCACTCTATTATTCTATTAGCTTTTGAGTTATACGCTAAGATTTAAACCCATTTAATACTATATTTTCGCGAAAAAGCTTTAACTACTCCTTTATTTTCAAAGCCTTTATTAATAGTTAATTTATTAAAAAGTCTATAGCAATAGACTACGTCTTCTTAAAGGAACTTTATAATAGATTTAAAGTTAGTAGATTTTAAACGTTATCCTTTAAGCCATCTTAATAGGTCTTCCTTTATTAAAATAAAATATATAATCCTATTTTCGATTATTAATACTTATATAATATTAAGACTGACTTTATAAAAAAGGCCTAATGGCCAGGTTAGAAATAGGGGATTCTCTTTATAACTAGGTTTTCGTTTCTAATAGGGGACGCAACTTTTTATAAAGGCTTTACAGTTCTTAAAAGAACCCTTTTAAAAGAATTTCCTTAAGAGTCGGTAGTAGGTAGACTTAGCTCCTTAATAGCCAGTTTCCTTATAAATATCCTAAATAGCCTTAGCCTTTAGTTTTTCATTATCTAAGCAGAGTTATATAAGGAATAAGTTATTACTCCTTTTAAACAATTATCTTTCTTATATTAAATAAATTAGAGCTTTAGCTTTGAATTTCTGAAAATCCTTAAAAGCAATTATTTTTAATTATCTAAGCGTAATTAAAAATTTCGCAATTTCTTTAGAGTTACTTAAGTAGTTAAGTGATAAAATTCTCTTATTTAACTCGCAGGCCGGGCTTGCAAGTTGAGTCCCTTTAAGGCGATATATTAATAGATAACTAACTTCGTTCTCTACCCACTTATTAATATCTATTTCATCTTCTTCAATTAAATCAAAGGGGTAAAGGCGAGTTCTTTTTAAAAGGCTATTTGTAATAGTATTTTTTATTCTTAGAATATATTTGACTTTAAAGTCCATTAGTCTTATTTAAGCAATCCATTTTATTAGTAAGGCTTTAAGTAAGTCGCTTATAGCTTTATTCAATTATTCTACTAGCACTTTAATATTAGTTTTAAAGATGAAGTAAGTGCTATAAAGGTCGCTTTTTATCTTTTTTATTACCTTTAAAGCGCCTTTATATTTCTATTTAATAGTATTATACTTTATTTCTATTAGATTTTAAAGACCGCTTTTAAAGCAAGCTAGATATCTTTTCTATTAACTATTAGCTTATTAAAGGATAGCATCCTATTTGATTAAGCTTGTATCAACTATTAGTATAATTGGCCTAGCATTAGCTCTATAGTCTATTTTAATTAGATATAGCACTTTAAGTAATGCTTACTTTAGTTGTTTTATAGCCTCTATTTAAGGTTCCTCCTATTGAAACTTAGCCCCTTTTTAAAATAAGGTATAAATAGGTACTACCTTTTTAGCGAAATCCTTAATCCAAATGCGATAGTATACTATAATACTAATAAACGCATAAGCTTTTGCCATATTATTATACCTCTTCTATTTATCGATTTTAAGTACTTTAGCCCTTTAAGGACTTCGGCTATTGGAATTAATAATAAAACTAACAATTTCCATTAATAAAAGATAGTATTATAACTTCGGACTAACTATTGCTCTTACCCTTTTAAATTATATAAGCACTTAGTCTAAGTTTTAAATATATTTTATTATAAATCGTTATATACTAAAGAGAACTTCTTTATAATTATAAAATGATCTTAATCCTTTTACTCTTATATTATCTATATAAGAGAGCGCAATATTAGGTATATAATCTACTAGTATCTTATAGATTACTTAAATAAATTAAGCGATCGAATTTATAATCCCTTAAAGTAATCTTATTATTTAAAGTAGCTTAAAAGGGGTTTAAATTGCTATTATATCTTTTGATTTAATATTAAGAATAAATTAGTTATATTTAAAGAAGAAGTTAATAAAAGAGCTATAGGTTAATCTTACGAATTCATTTAAGAACTTATCTATATTCGAAAGAATATTAATATCCTTAATAGTTACTCAGTTCATCTTTACTACTACTATTATTAGTCTATAAGTTCCTTTTTCTTTCTTAGTAACTAAGAACCATTTATTCTTATAAAGGCTATTACAGAACTCGAGAATACCTTACTTTAGCCTATCCTTTAATATTTCGATTACCTTTTCTTAAAGAGCTTTAAGGACTTTAAATGTTTTCTTTTACTAAGCTTTATAAGGTATTATCTTAATCTTAATATAAAGTATAACCTCTTTTCAAATCTGATTAAGTTCTATTTAATCAAAAGCTAAAGCGTCCTTTCGATTTGTTAAGGTTTTATAAAGTAGTTCGCGTTCTTATTCTATTAAGTCTTCTTTAATTTTCAGTATATTGAAATATTCTTTTATTAGCTAATATCCGATAGGTTTATTAGAAAATCTACTTATAATAAACTTGTCGAATTTGCCCCTTAGCTTTAAAGGTCAAAGCTTCTTATCTTATTCAAACTAATTATCCAATCCTTTAGGCTTTAAGCTATTAAAGATTCCCTAATCTACTAGTTGTACTTTATCAGCCTTACTTTTATATATAATTCGAATATTAGCTAGTACTACGCTTCTCTACTTCTTTCCTTTTTTATCAAATCCTATAAAACGGTCCGAATTTTCCTTTTTAAAAACAAATAAAAGATTTTTTAAATTATTAATTTAAAGTGCGTAGATGGAAATATTATTAGTAATTTTATTATTTTTCACTTGCGGGTCTGGCTTATAAGTAGTTTTTAGGTTTTTTAAAATGATTAGTAAATTGTCGAAATTTGTAAAATGAACTCCCTTCTTTACTTTATTTTTCTTTTTTCTTAATTATTAAGCTGATAAAACGCTAATTATACTATTTTTTAAAATTCTAGATTTGACTCTTAGTTTAGGATTACAAGTTAAATCACTATTATTCAAAATCGGCAAACTTACCTTTCTTTTACTATAACTCCTTACTAAGTGCCTTCCTTTACTAGTATTAAGCCTAGCCCTTATACTAGCTAATCGTTTCCTAAAACCTTATTTTAAAATTCGGCTATATCTCTTATAATAACTATTTATCCTTTTAAAGATCGATCTATATTCTAAAGACTAGCTTTTATAAGACTATCTTTAGGATAATTAAATATTAGCTAAGATTTTAAAATAAAGGGCATTCCTAAAAGAATGTCATTTGAAGAATTCTCTATTATTAGAAAGTTAATATAATTAATAAATCCTTTAACTTTAACCTTTATATTTTTCACTTATCTATTAAAATTGTATTTCGATCTAAAGATAATTAAATAAATAAAGAGTCGATCGCTAACAATTGTTAATTAAGCTATTTCTACCACTTTTCTAATTATTATATTAACTTCTAAACTATAATTAATCAAAGCCTTTACTTTAACTGATTCTTTTATAAAATAAATAATAATAGGGCTTTTTATTATAACTACTAAACAATTTCGATTAATATTCTAAGATATTAAAGCTATTACTATAATATTATAATACCTTTAGGTTCCTTTATCTTTTATAATCTAAAGACATTTGATTAAGGCTAAGTGCTTCTTAAAGTTCTTTTATATTATAATTTCCATTTCCTTATTATTATTCAAAACTTTAAAGGCAATTAGGATATGCTTTCTTAGCACTTTATTAAAGCATCTAATCAAATTAAACAGGTCTTTAAATATAAGGTTAATTTGCTAAGCTATAATATTCTTTACAGCCTTCTCTATTATAGTTGAACTGGCGTATTTATTAACGAATTTCTCCTATTTTAATATCTATCTCTTTCACTTAAAGTTAAGGGTCTATATAATAACTTCGACTTCTTAATCTTTAAGTTTAAAGCCATCTTCGTCTATTATATCTCTAATTAATTTATCTACTATATTGGCTTTATCCTTATCTACTATAGTTCCAAATTATTAGATATCTTTTAGCATTTGGACTCTATATTAAGATTCTTAAGTTGCATATATTGATTTCTGGACTTTAGCTAGTTTTATTAGTATTAAAGGAGTAGTAGATCTAAAAGGACGCTAAGTATTCTAAGGGTTTTTAGATATAAAAGTAGTATTAATATTAGCAGATATATTATTATTAACCCACTTTAAAATAGAGATACCTTTGACTTTAATAGCAGTCTGATTCAAAGTTTAATTAATAAGCACTCCTTTAAGTAGATTGCTAGCTAGACTTATATATATATAAGTTAGGACCTTAGAGTTAATTTCGATAATGCGCTTTTGTTTAGCTAAATCCTTATCCTACTTTATATCGCATATTATTATTCGAATAGTCTATAGCTATAAACAATTCTAGTATTTTTTAATAAGGATAGCATCTAGCCTAGGATTTCTAATATAAAGTATCTTATACTTATTAATATATATAACCCTAGTATTAATAAAACGAAGGAAAAGAGGGCAATTGTTACAATACTTATATAAAGCGCAGTTGGGTTCTTTATTATTATAAAAGTTGTAAGTTAGTTGTTTTCCATTACCGTTTCCTTAATATCCTATAGCATTAATATTAGTAGAGTGCTAATTGTGATTAATTCCTCCTTCTTTAGCTAGCTATTGCATTCTTATATTAGCTGGTTGTTTTAAATAATAAGAAGTAAGAGTCTGGTAATAGGAACTATTAGGTTAGCTTATAGTAGCTGAGTTTTATCTATTACTAAACTAAGGAATATGCTATTTTTCTTATAAGAGATTATTAATTCTAGTTTTTAAGTTTTAAATTCAGAGTTTTACAAATTGGGTCTTAAGTTCCTTAATTTTAAGGTTAGATTTTACTCTTAGGTCGGGCCTATAAGTAAAAGGTATGATTACTAGGTTCTTCTTTACCTCCTTTATGACTTTTAAAGCTTTCGAATATTCTTAGACTAGGCTCTTAAGGTCTTTAGTATAAGAGGGAGTAGGGGCTTTTTCTTACTCTATAGTATTAATAGTTCTCTTACTAAGATCTGATTTTAAAGTAAAGGCCGAGAATTCCTTAAATAAGGCAAAGGTTATAAGGTCTTGCTTATTAATCTTAAAATACTTAATAATCTTATTCTAAAGGCTAATGGGTAATCTAAGTAAGAAAAGGCGGCCTCTTTCAACTTTACTAAGTATTTTCTAGCTAATTAAGGTATTCGATATATAAGTAAAAGTCCGATAGTAGTTCTTAAGTTCCTTAAGGGTATAAGTGACTAAAATAAATTCCTTTAAGAAAGCTAAGGTATTGCGAATCTGCTATTTATTAAATTCGCAGAATTCAGATTTAAGGGCCTTAATAAGGAGTTCTTATAAATTATAAGTTTTCCATTTAAAGAAGGACTTAATAATATCTTTACTTATATAATTATAGTAGTAAGGAAGTCGAGAAATCATATCTTTTTATATAATACCAAAATTGTAATAAGTTTCCTTATATTACTTAAGGAAATTAGTAATATTAGCTCTTATAAAGTAAAGAGCGCTAAAGGAACTAAAGAGGGGAAAGTGACTAGTAATAGCCTTAAATGCGGCTATTATCGTTTTATACTAACCGTCTAGGTTAATAAAGTCTATAAGAGGCAAAAGGGAAGCTTTAATATTGCAAGATTAATTATTAAAAGGAGTACTTCGAAATTTAAAAGGGCTTAAAAAACGTTTTAGAATCTGAGTTAATCTTAAAGTGATTAGGATAAGTTTGAAAAGATTTAAATAAAGGGTTAGTAAAAAGTTTAAAATTGTTATTATTTTTAGTATTTTTAAGTATTAATATTAAAAAAGTAGGTAGCAGTCTTAAGTTGTTTAAGGATGTCTCTTTATCCTCCTACTTATAAGCTAAGCCTAAAGTAGAACTCCAGATTCTATTAAAAGTTTAATCCAAGTTTGCTAAGAGATTTTAAATAGGTGCTAAATAGCTAATAAGAGCATTGCGATTAATCGCAATAAGATAAGGTTTACTTAATTAAAGACCAATTTCTAAAATAAGGTTTATATCTAAGATTCTTCTTAGCCTTTAGGCTAATTCCTATTAGTCCTTAAAATAAAAGGGTCTTTAAAGACGATTCTAAGGCAATTTTTAAAGTTCTATTAAGCTAAGGCAGCTGAATTATCAGATTCGGATTTCTAAGGATTCTAAGGAGACACTTCCGATTGGAGTTTGCGCTTAATATTACTTAAGTACTTGAAACTACTGCTATTAGAGATTACTATTATAAGGTTTGCTAAACTTTTCATATTAAGAAGCCGAAAATTCCGAAAATCTCAAAGTTAAGGAAGAAAATAGGGGTTTTTAAAGCAAAGCCGAAAAGGAAAAATCTAAGGTTATTAATAGTTGCTAAATGAAAATCGATAGTTCTAAGTAACTAAGCGATTAAGGATAATATTTTTAAAGTTGATCAAAATGCTATAAGTGTTTTAAAGATGTATTTTTCTTCAAAAGGCCGGTCTCTTATCTACAAACTAAGAGATTGATAAGGTTATATAAGGATAGAAATCTTAAGAAATCGGTCCCTGCGTAGGTCACTAATATAAAACTAAGGGGGAGATAATACAAGAATAGGCCTAAGGGAAGACCTAAAAACAAGAGGAGGAAGCACTATAAGCGGGCTCTCTTAAATAAGATATTAAAAACAAGTCCTAAGTATAAGGTATATTTAGTACTTATAGCAATGCGCTCTATCTCTATATATAGAAGATGGCCCTTTTATCCTCCTACTATCCTGCGCCGATTATGTGATATATATTACGAGACCTATCCATCTTAGGTCTCCATAGTATTCTATCTTATCTTTATATTATTATAAACTCAAATAAAATCTCGGTCTTTATCGCTTAAACCTCTATTAATCTTAAGTTTGCATTTAGCTAAGGCCAGCCTATACTCCTTCTCCTTTTCTATATTTAAAATCTGCCTTTAGGATTCTTAGTTATTATCTATTAAAGCTCTTAGGCTAAGCTTATTTAATATATTTAGCAAATCCTTAGCAGTTATATTAGCTATTGAAGTAGAAGTAGACGAATTAGTAAAGGAAGTATAGAAGGCTATCCTTATATATTCAATAAGTGTCTTTTAAATCGCCATTTTAATGCCTTTGCTTTTAAAGTAAAGCTCTAAATCGTCGAACTATTATTGCCAGTTCTTTTAAGAAAGTTAGAGGTCTTTAAGCCTAGTGTTTCAATCGGAATCGGAAGCTATTGCCGTTTCGAATAGAATTGCATTAAAATTCAAATAAATTAAATAGTTAAAGGCACTCCTCTTATCGAAAGGTTAAAATGATTAAATAGCAGGTATTATAAAAGTATTAAATAGGAAGGAAGTCCTCTTATCGAAAAGGGTTTTTAGGCTATAACGCAAGGAATTATACCTCTTATAAAATATAGTAAAGCAAGTAATCACACCTCTTATAGTACCAAAGGGTTATAAAGTAAAGAATCATACCTCTTGCAATATAGGTTGGCTAAATAGGGAATTATACCTCCTATTCGCCGATTACTCGCCTCTTACTACAAGTCTCGTTCAACTTCCTACTAATAGTTGCAGCGCAAGTGCTTTCTAAAGGAAGTTAATAATCTATTATTAGTCTAGCTAGAGCTTATAACTTATTAAGCTTAAGTGAGTCGGCGCAGTAGGTAAGGGAAACTTCTAAAGGTCGATAGTCAATATATTAGTAAGAGTTAAGGAAGGAAGGTTACCCCTTTCTTCCTTATAGCTATATACGTATCAATATCCTACTGACTAAGCAGTAGGGTCATATAATAATACATCAGAGTGATAGCTGTATCACCCATCTTAATACTATTAGACTATTTACAACCTTAATTAAAGGAAATAATTGGTTTTCTTAAATAGTAGATAACTCTACTTAATAGATATAGACTATTTGCGCTAGGACTAAATCTAAGATTATAGAAAAGTTGGAAACTTAGAAAGTGATAGAAGAACGCTAGACCAAATTAAAGCTAATAGCTATTGGGTTTAATAACGCATTAGAGATTAGGGCAAAGCTTAATAAATAGGCAGAATAAGGAATTCATTATAAATTAATTATAATATATAAAGGTTCCTACTAGAATAGTATCGCTAAGCGAAGCATTTAGCAAGCAAAGACTGACTATCGCGCTCTATTGCAAAATACTGACTTACTACTAGAATTCTAGGACCTTGCGATTAAGGCAAATGTATACTTACGAAATAGAATAAGTAATAGACTAATAGTCTCTCCCGAATATTACTATATAAGGCATATTTTAAATAAAAACTAAGCTTAGATTATATCTGCGTCTTTAAAAGCGTCTACTACTCCTATATTAGCCTGAAGTCCTAGCCTATAGGTATAAAGAGCAAAAAGCTAATAGACTAAGGTAGAGAGTATATATTTATTAAGTATATTAAATAGATAATAAAGTAATAGATAGTATATACGCTAGACTTAAGGCGAGTAATCATATCTTTAATAGTTGAGTTCAACGAATCTCGAAATAGGAGGAAGCTATCCTTAAAGCTTTGCATACCTAAAGATTCGCAAGGTATACAACTCGATAGTAATACTATTAAGTCGAACTAACAACCCCTTTCTCTTAGCTTAGGTATATTAAGCGTACCTGCTGATCGATAACCTACTAGTCGCCTAAAGGCCGAATAGACTATTTCTATTGTCTGCGAACTGCCTAAAGTATAGAACAACTTCGATATCATTATCCCTTTAATTAAAGCACCTATAGTAAAGGATATTCCTAAAATAGGTATAAGTAATAATAAGCCTCTACTACCGGAAAGCGATTCCTTAGATAATAAGCCTACGGAACCTATAGCTGAACCTATGCCTTTAAAAAGGAATAGAAACTTAAAATTAAAAGATAACTTAAACGAACGCGAGTCTAATCGTATCTAAGCTATAATAGCGCATAGGATCTATAAGCTTAAACTTTAATAGAGTTTCGATAAAGATAATGCGTTCTTAGCCGCTAAGAGGATAATAAAAATCTCTTTTCTAAAGACGTATAATAAAGCTATTAACGATTTTAAGAATAAAGTAGTATAGAATAAAGCAATTTAAAAGGAGATAAGTTCTCTTACTATAAATAGTATATAAATAAAGGAACTAATACTAAAGGATATAAACCTAGTTTTAATAAAGTGGGTCTTTATAATTAAGATATATATAGATAGGACCTTAGAACATTATAAGGCAAGGCTTATAGCTAAGGGCTTCTCCTAATAGTATAGAGAAGACTACTTTAACACATTTATACTAATAGTTTATATAAACACCCTTTGTATATTTATAGCGATAGTAGCCGCTAAGGACCTTAAATACAGATAGTACGATATTAAAAATGCATTTACTAAAGAGATTATAAAGGAACGGATTTTTCTCTTTCGACCTAATAGTATTCTTATACGCATTAGCCACTCTCTCTATATACTTTGCAATATCTATAGGCTTAAGTAATCAGCCTATGATTAAAACCTCTTATATAGCTTTACTCTAGTAGAAATAGGATTTATTTAAAGCCTAGCTGACCCTTATCTATGTGAAATATAAGGGCTGGCCGATATGGTAAAGAGAGTATAAGGTAGTATTAAGTAGTAAGTAATAGTAGTAGTTGAAGAACTTGGAGACTTAGGAGGCTTGATTCCTAACTACAGGAGCAAAG
>JAENRP010000533.1:0-20514 GCA_024741835.1 Diplocarpon mali | reverse complement strand
TATAATTAGTATTATTATACTAATTAGATTTAAAGATCTTATAAAGATCGGCTTTTAAAATATAAGCATCTTTATTATAATTATCATTTAAATTATTAAAAGTGGATTTAGATTTAAATAACCTACTATTATTATTAAAGGTATTTGCTAAAGTTTTGGCTAAATAGCCTTTTCCTTTGCCTTTCCTTAATAGTTGCAGCCTTCGGTAGGATAAGGGCAGTTTACTTCTTAACTTCTGCTTTAATTACTTTTTAATATTAAAGCTAGCAACTATATTAATCAGTTGCCTTTTAACTTTATAATTAGTAATATTATAAGCACTATTATAGAAGTAGCATCCCTAATAAGCTTAAGGGCTTGTCTTACGCTCCTTCCTCTTCTTAAGCTTATTATTACCCTATAACGCAACATTTGCCGATTTAAAGCATCCTTTAAGGTTTTGCTTAATAGTTTAAAGGAGGTCGATCTTCTTATAGATCTTAAAGTTAGGTTAAATAAGAAGAGATTATTTTATAATAGCGAACTTAAGAGGAAGGCTATTAAGTAGGAAATTAAAAAGCTGAGTTTTCCTAAAAGTTATAGCTATCCTAGGATCTATAGCTTTTACTCTCCTCCTTACTTTATATAATATAGATTAAGTAGAATCTATATTTATATCTATATCCTTACTATCTTTATCTTTTTTATATTAAAATAAAGTGATCTACTATAATAGATACTAAGTATTAAAGGCAATTATTTAAAAGTATTTTACCTTTAAAGTATCCTATCTTATCTTTATATTATTATAAATTCAAATAAAATCTTAGTCTTTATTACTTAAACCTCTATTAATCTTAAGCTTATATTTAACTAAGGCTAGCTTATACTCCTTCTCCTTTTTTATATTTAAAATCTACCTTTAGGATTCTTAATTATTATCTACTAAGGCTCTTAGGCTAAGCTTATTTAATATATTTAGCAAATCCTTAGCAATTATATTAGCTATAAAAGTAAAAGTAGACGAATTAGTAGAGGGAGTATAAAGGACTATTTTTACATATTTAATAAGTATCTTTTAAATTGCTATTTCAATACCTTTACTCTTAAAGTAAAGCTCTAAATCGTCGAACTATTATTGCTAGTTCTTTTAAAAGAGTCAAAGGTCTTTAGGTCTAGTGTTTCGATCAGAATCAGAAGCTATTGCTATTTCGAATAGAATTGCATTTAAAATCAAATAAATTAAATAGTTAAGAGCACTCCTCTTATCGAAAAGTCGAAATAATTAAATAATAGGTATTATAGAAGTATTAAAAAGGGAGGAAGTCCTCTTATTAAAAAGGGTTTTTAAGCTATAACGTAAGGAATTATACCTCTTATAAAATATAGTAAAGTAAGAAATCATACCTCTTGCAGTAATAAAGGGTTATAGAGCAAGGAATCATACCTCTTATAATATAAGTTGGCTAAATAGGGAATTATACCTCCTATTCGCCGATTGCTCGCCTCTTATTATAAGTCTTATTCAACTTCCTATTAATAGTTACAGCGCAAGTGCTTTTTAAAAGAAGTTAATAATCAGTTATCGGTCTAGCTAAGGCTTATAACTTATTAAACTTAAGTAAGTCGGCGCAGTAGGTAATAGAAACTTCTAAAGGTTAATTGTTGATATATTAGTAAGAGTTAGAGAAGGAAGGTTACCCCTTTCTTCCCTATAGCTATATACGTATCAATATCCTATTGACTAAGCAGTAGGGTCATATAATAATACATCGGAGTGATGGCTGTATCACCCATCTCAATAGTAAGGGGAGATCTTTAGGAGGAAGCTTCTATTTTCTCTACCTACGCTGCGACGCTTATATTAAGATCTTTTAAGGTTATAATAGCAATAGCCGCTAAATTCGATATAGAGCTCTAATAGTTCGATGTTATTAACGCCTTTATAAATGCTAAAAGAGACCCTTAGAGCGCGCCAGTTGTTTGCTTCTTATTAAATGGTTAAAAGTAGAAAGATAAGGTAGTAGAGCTCGATCGCGCCTTATATAGCCTTCGAGACTCCTTAGTACTTTAGTATAAGGATTTTACTAGTACTTTAAAGTCTTTAAAGCTTACCCCTCTTAGGAAGGAGCCTTGCATATTCGTTAATAAGGATAGGACTATTTTCATAGCCTTCTATATTAATAATATATAAGTAATATACTACTCCTCTTAAGCAAAAGAAGCTTAAAAGACTATAAAGGGACTGCGCAAAGTATACAAATTAATAGCTATAAGAGATATTGAGTAGTTCTTAAGGGTAAGAGTCTCTTAAGATAGGAAGCAAGGCACGATTACTCTACTCTATAACGCTTATATTAAGAAGATGGCGAAGAGGTTCAGCCTTAATATAGGGCGTTTCCTTAATACGCCGCTCCCCTACTTTAAACTTAAAAAGAACTACAAAATAGCTCCCTACTCGAGAATTAAGGAGTTTTAAGAAAAAGTAGGCTCCGCCTTATATATAGCTATTATACTACGCTTAAATATAGCTTTTGCAGTCGCTTAATTATCTCATTTTTATATAAACCTAAGCTCCAAATACCTTAAAGCTATTAATTGGATAATACGCTACCTTTTTAATATACGCTTCCTAGGAATCACTTATAATCGATTTAGCAGATCAAATAACCTAATAGTATCGTTAGATGCTTCATTCGCAGATGATTCAAAGATAAGGCGCTTCTCTTACGGTTTTATTATATTCCTATTTAAAGGAGCAATCATTTGAAAAGCTTTAAAGCAACCTATAGTTACTACTTCTACTATAGAGGCTAAGCTCCTAAGAGTAGTGCATATAGCAAAGGAGATAATAGCTTTAAAGAGGTTCTTTAAGAAAATAGAGCTTAAGGTAGAAGCTCTATAATCTATATTTTACAATAATCAATAGATAATACGGCTTATTATAAGAGACTTTCAACGGATTTCTACAAAGCTCTAATATATTAATATATATAATATATAGCTACAATAGGAGTATTAAAAGGGGAGCTTTTAAGTGGCCTATCTCTCTATTAAGGATATGCACGCTAATGGACTTATTAAAAATCTTCTTTAATAGAAGTTCGAGAGCTTTATTAAGCTTTTAAACCTTTAAGACGCAAGAGGTCTAGTCGAGAAGCTAGCATTTTAAATGCTCTATAATCCTTTTGTATCTCCTTTATATTAGCAAATAGAAAGGAAGCGTAAGATAGGATTCAATTTTCCTTATACTAATATATAAGAAGGCTTAAAACCAACTCCCTTAGATAATCAGAACCTTTAGTAGCTCTGCAAACAATATAAGGGCGCGTCCCTATCGAGAAGTAATAGACTCCTTTAGCAGCACCGCCTTAGGAGCAGCCTAGGGAGTAATAATAGGAGTAGCCGCAGGGGCAAGAGCCTTAAAAGCCTTTGCAAGGCGGGCGGCGAGGCTAAGAGGTACTATAATCGGCGGCGGTAGGAGCTCTTAACCAACTAGTTCTAAGAAGCTATTAGCTATAGTATAAGAAAGCTTATAATTAACGTACCCTTTGATAATACTACCTCTTCTATCTCTTTATAACGCGCCTTCCGAAGCTTTACTCTTACCTTCCTTTTAGTAGCAGCAAGGCCTTAAATTACTTATTAGTAGCAAACTACTTAAAGGGAGCTTAAGAATATACTGCAGCATTACTATTATTCTCTTTTAATAAGAATATATAATCTTCCTATGCCTTTAAAACGCTAATAGAAAGCTCTTAGCACACGTAGCCTCCCTTTGCATAATAGAAGCAACATACTCCTACTATATTATTAAAGCATACCTTAGCAGATTTTCCTACTAGCGAGCTTTAAACGCATCCCTTATATAGTATATTTCTTATTAACCCCTGCTTTAGCTTTCAGCAAGAGGAGGGAGCCGTAGAAGGGACTGCCGGTATTCTAAGAACCATAGCCTAAGGGGTAGTAAGAAGAAGAGGGGGCGCGCTCCCTCTTAAGGGTATTATAACATCGAACGTCTTAAGCGCATCGTCATCCTCTTGCTATCTGCTGCGCTGAGAAGCTTTAAGCTATATTCAGGCACAACGACTTCGCTATAAGTATATTAGTAAGAGTAAGGGAGCATAATTAGGAAGCGTATAGTAGTAGCCCTAGTAGGGCGCTCCTTAGAGTTGTTATTGCTATTCTCTATATTTTAAAGTGATTATTTGAAGAAGTATAAGGAAGGAAAGCTTTATAAGGGAAAAACGCGTACTTTTATAAGCGCGCTGCCTTTATTGTATAGCAATGAGGTTCTCTGATAGTAAACTTGATAGTAAACTAGAAGAGGGTACGAAGAAGTATGAGGTGCAAACGACGATATTAGGTGTCTTGATTCATAAGAGCTCTTCTAACTAAGAGCTATTTAAGGTAAGCGGCCTTCTTAGTGAAGGCGCTAAGTCATATAGCAAGTCATATAATATATCATATATATAATGTATTATATAACGGATCATATGACAAACATATAATAGGCATACCTATAACACACCCCTTTAAGGAGACCTTTAAAGGTACTTGCTAGCAATACATATGACGTTATAACTTTTGTTATAATTTACAGTTTCGTATGAAAAATCAACCTATAGATATAGGAAATAGAGTAGAGTTCGCTAGCGCAATCTACTCTAAAATAGGAAATCCACCCTTTAGTAAGTCAAAATCAACTCGCGGGCCTGGCCTAGGAGTAGAAAAATCACCCCTTAATAGAAGTGTAAAAAAAATCACCCTATAATAGAGGTATAAAAAAAATCACCCCTTAATTGAGGTATAGAACCTTTATATTTAACAATTTGATAAAGGCGGCGTAGTTAAAGCCATTTAAGCTCTTAATAAGTCTATTAGTAGTATTGTCTTTAGTATTCGTATACTAGAGGTCCAAATAGCCTTTCTAAAGCTCTTGCCGAATATAATAGAACTTAATATCGATATGCTTCGTTCTCTAGTAATATTCGGGGTTTTTAGTAAGATAAAGGGCTCCTTAGTTATCACAGATCATCTCGACTTTAGTAGCATTATTGCCGCTATAGCCTATTTCCTTAAATACCTAGCGTATCTAAGAGGCTTCTTATACGAATTTGCATATAGTAATATACTCTGCTTCTATAGATAAGAGAGCGATAATAGTCTATCGCTTAAAGGAGGCGGTAATTATGCTATTATTAAAGAAGAAGACGGCCTTAGAATAGGAGGCTCTAATTCCTCTATTGCCTACTTAATCAGAATCGCAGTAGCTATGCAATTTCTAAAGCTTTAAGTCAGTTCTTTTACTTCCGAAGGTAGTATAATAGAATCGCATTCCTTATAAGTATTATAAAACTCATTTTAAAGCTACTATATATTATAATAAAGGGTTAATAAGGAATTTGCTAAGAATAAAGCAATAGTATAGTATATCCTAACGCGTATAGTACGCAAGGTACTATAATAAACCGCAGATCTCTTAGTATAGCTTTACTTCCTATAAAGTGGCTTAGCCTTTAAATTTAATTATATAAACTTTATAGCTATTAGCAAAAGGCGTTAGTACGCTCTTGCAATTAGTTATATAAAAACGTTTAAGAACCTTATTAATATAGGCGTTTTAATAAAGTAAGATCGTTCTATTTTATCAATCTCTAACTATATATACTCTTAAGAAGTAGTTAGCTAGTTTGCTACTTATAATTTCGAAGAGGTTATAAAGATCTCTTTTAAACTTATTATATATATTACCCTTCTTTACTATTATAAGGAAGTCGTTAACGTAAGTGATAATAAGAATCCGAGAGGCGCGGTTGATATATATGCAATTATTAATATTAAAAGGTTGAAAATCGAGCTTTTATAGCTTAAACTATAGCTTTTCTTACTATAGTCGTAGAGATTGCTTTAAGCTATATAAGGCCTTAAGAAGCTTAAGATAGTATTCTTAAGGTGAAAGAATAACCTTATCTTAAGTATATCTAAAAGGTAACTTAATATAGATATTAGAGTTAGCTTCTAAATTAAGGAAAGCTATCTTAATATCGAACTGATCTAGCTTAAAGTTATAAAGAGCTATAAGCGCAATTGCAATCTTCTAAACGGCAGATTTGCAAATACTAGCGAAGGTTTAGTTATAATCTCGACCTTATTATTATATATAGCCTTATATAACGAATCTGACCTTCTATTAAGAGATTTCCCTATTTTAATCTCTTTTTATTTTAAAGACAAGCCTTAATCCAAGTACTCTATTATCTTTAAAGAGTTCTAAGCGTTTTATAACTACCTATATATTCTTATAAGTAAGGGAATTATACTTAAAGTTGATCGTAGATCACTATTTATTAGCGTTAGCGCAAGAGAGGGCTTATTCGACTGTTTTTAGGTCATTTAAGTATAAAGAGTCGAGTAAGGCTATATAAAAGGCGCCTAAATAGGCTTCCTTATCATTAGAGTTATTAGCTTTAAATCTAAGAGCATAAGTTAAGCAAGTAGCTCTCTTCTTAAAAGGCTAAGGGTAAGCCTTATTCTTTAAACTAAAAGGTCTTCCTCTCTTTTTTAAAGTTGGAAGTTCAGCTTTATTAGCTTCTCCTAAATCGACTTGCAGTCCTGGCCTAGGAGTGAAATCATTATAAGAGTTAGTATTAACTCGCGGTCCTGGCCTAAGAGTGAAATTATCGTAAGAGTCAGAATTGACTCGCGGTCCTAGCCCAGGAGTGAAATCACCCCTTAATTGCAGCTCTATAATTAGGCTATCTTTATCAAATCGAACGTAAGATGATCGAATAATCTTATTACTTATTCGTAATAGTATATAGATTTAATAGATACTTCTACTATTAAATCCGATAAGAGTACCTACCTCTACTCTTAAAGCGAGTTTATTACTTTAAGTTCGCTTTTCTTTCTCAATTAGTACGTAGATGCGATAGCCTAGTACTCGAAGATGCTTGACTAAAGGAGTATAAGGCTTATTAGGCTTAATATTATCCTAAAAGACCTTATATAAAGTCTTGCCACTTAAAATATTAGAAGTAGTAAGATTAGTAATATATATTATCAAAAGAAGGAGATAAGGCTAAAGAAAGGAGGGGATATTTTAGTTAATTATAGCTATTTGCAACTTTTCTATTAGTATACAAATTGATTATTCCGATCTGCTATCTTATTTTAATATATATAGAGTAGATTCCTTTAAAATCATACTGAGGTTTTCTATAAGTATTCGCATTTATATAAGAGAGTACTCCTTACCTCTATCAGTTCTCTACTGCTTAATTATACAATTATACTAAGTTTGTAAAAGGCTAATTATCTTCTTATTTACTTTAAAGGCATTAGATTTATTTATATAGGTCTATTCCCACTTAGCTATTATAGCTAAGCAAGTGAAGATAGAGGCGTATTTATAATTATTAAGGCCAATTGGCTTTAGATGAACTATATTAACGTATAGCTCGTTAAGTGCCTTTATAGGTTAAGGGCGAGCTAAACGTTTATTAACGTATTAAAGAGGTCTGCCTTTCTCGCAAGGAGCGCAGATTCGCGTCTTCTTTAATTTTATTTCCTTAATCTGCATATTAGTAATAGTAGATTAGGTCTTTTTAACCGTTTATAGGCTAGCGTAGCCTAATCGATAGTACTAGAGCTTAATATTAAAAGGTCCATTTTTAATAGCAGCTAAGAGAGCATATCCACTTATATAACTAGAAGAGTCAATAGAAGGCTATTCCTTATTAATATATATATTATTATCAATAGTGCAAATTTCCTTCTTATTAGATAGGAATAGCTTGCTATTTCGATAAAAGCCTTTGATTTTATTAAGTTTACTACTTAATATTGTGCAGAATAGGCGGAGTCTCCACTTATTCTAAAGACCCTCCACGTGACTCCTACTGAGTCATAGACTCTCCCTTTTCTTTCCAAAGTCTCCTTACCATATATATACTAGATAATAATACAATTAATCATCTTCTCCTACTTTTGCAAGCCTCTTAAGCGACCTAATAAAGGCCCTCCAGCTGACCGCACTATAGTTATAAGCCCTATAAGCACTTTAATATGCTTTCTCTTCGCATGCAACTGGCTAGAGGGCCCTTTGAGCTCCTGACCGACTTTTCGAGTACTTATAACGACTTAAAGGACCTTTATTTTTAATTAATAAATCTCTATTTTTCGATCGAACCTTATTTGCAAACTCTATTTATATACTTAACCTTTTTACTAGACTTTATTTAATATATCTAACTCTTCGAGCATCTCTAAGCCTCGCCTTAATACCTCTGCCTTTTAAGTAAAGTGGTTTAGTAAATATATATTCTTTACTAAGCTCTATAATATCACTATTTTTACCAATCTGAGACTCCTATTTAAGTCAATTATAAAGACCGAGCCTTAAGCTCCTTTTATATAAGAGCTTAAGGAATTGGAAACGGCTAACCTTTGCGTAGTATACGCAAGGTCGTATAAAGAGTATACAGCGACTCTATTTAAATAGATTTACGCCCGCTTTCCCTTAGGAGATCTGTTAAAGGCTCCTCCTTTATAGGCTTCTTATAAAGATATTAAGGATAAATATAAAATCCTAATAAAGGAGTACTATATGCGTAAGGAAACTTAAAAGACTTAATATAAATACTATAAACTACTCTTAGAATAGGTCTCTAAGACTGTTGATAGAACGCTTCTAACTTCTATAATAGCTTAAGTATAAATCCAAGTTGAAAAGCTCTTCTCCTTAATACCTGATAGAGATACTCCTATAAGTGGAACTACTACTAATAACCTATATACCAATTTAGTGAACTAGCAACTCTTACTCTAAGGCCTAGTATCTATTTTAAAGTGTGATATTGCGCCTTTTAATAAGGCTATTCAATCTTAGATAAGGCTTTAGTACTACGATATACTACGCTAAGGTAAGACTAGGAGAACTAATACTTAGCAGTAGATCTAGGAGTAGTAGGAGGCGTACCGCCTAGCAAAATAATATAATCTCCCTAAGATTAAAGGGAGACTAGGAGTTACTGACTTTTTAGACTTAGTTGCAATAAAGATTAATCCAAGTTAGGCGACTTACCTAAAGGAGGAAATTATCACTAATAAGTAGATAGGAACCCTATGCAAGCACGACCTAATGCAGCTAAGCTGCGCCTTAGCAGGCATTGAATCTAATAAAGCGATCGATAATAAAGGGCTAGCAGTTTTTACTACTTAAGAGTCTCTCTTAGATGTTAAAACCCCTTTGCAGGCTCTAGCGAGCAGCTCTTGAAATCGCTTTATAAGCTTTAGAAGGGAGATTAGGCCTAAGTGCCCTTATAAAGGCTTTAAAAATTACTATTAGAAGCCCTAGGACTATCGGAAACTATTATATGCTATAAATAGGCGCAAGGAAAATATGAAGGTTCTCCCCTTATAAGAGGAGGTCCTACGAATACGAAAGGCGTTAAATGCAGGAGACTAGTTTAAGGGTCTCTAAGCATAGCTTAAGGAGAATAATATTGCAGTAATAGCAATTGACAAATTTAAGGGAAAGGCTTCAGCCTTTAAGAAGGATGGTTTAAGCAAAAGGGAGAACTTACTAGTCTTTATAGTAATAGATCCCTTTGCCTTTAACGCTTTTAAAGAATTATTCAATATCTACCACCTCTTTAAGCTAAAACGCCACCCGCTCTCTTTAAGTACGCTCCTTAATAATTGCGCAGCTATTCATATCGTTAATTTAAAGGATTTACTTATCGCAGGCACCTTTAAGCCTTTTAGCAACTTATAGCAATATATTAAAGCAGGTACCTTAAGACTCCTAATCATTAGGAAAGGTAATAGATATATAGCGGACTCTCTTCTATAGTATAACGGCTCTCTTATAAGGATGACGCTTTGCAATATTACTATTATAAAGGAGTTTACTATTAATATTATCTCAAAGAGGCTCCTTATAGACAAGGGTTTTTAGTACTCTAAGGTAGACCTTACTTTATACTCTAAGAGTATTAGAAACTCTATAAAGCAAGCTTAATTAAAGCGTTATTATAATCTTATTTTCTTTAAATATAAGCCTATCAACTATTTAGATCTTCTAAATATACTTTAATATGACTTCTCTACTTTAATAGCGTTCCCTATAGCTAAGATAACGCTTTATAATAGGTTCTAGTTTAGCTATGCACCTATTAAAGTGCGGGATGATAATGCGTACACTTAGCACCTTTGCGCTAGCTACTTAAGCGCAAAGGCTCTTTAAGCGCTAGTCAAGTGCGCTAAGGGAGTGAAGATCAAGGGAATATAAAGGCTAAAGTGCCTTATATATGTAATAGCGTCTGCTAGGCAAGTTATTTCTCGCGCTACCTTTAAGAACCGATCTTTAAGGCCCTTTTTTAAGATCTCTTAAGATCTCTTTAACTTTTTAAACAACTTATATAATAATTACTTATAAGTTCTTTTAATTAAGGATAAGTATAGTAGTATACTTTAGATATTCCTATTAAGATTAAAGGGTAGAGATATAGTTATAAAGGTCCTTTAGGCCTTTAAAGTATAAGTAAAACGCTAATATAGGCTTTTAATTTGCAAAATTAAGTAAGATAATAATACTTTAGTGATCTCCTTAAGGGAAGACTCTCTTATAAAGTACTAAAGATAGGTAAAAGAAGAGGGAATTGATTTAAAGCTTACTCCTACTTATATATATTAACCTAATAAAGGCGTAGAGCGAGTAGGAAGGGAGTTGATTAAACGCTTTATTAAAATAAGGATCTACGCCAAGCTTCTAGCAAGCCTTTAGCTAAAGGTTATAAAGGCTGCTATATACCTCTATAATATCTCCCTACTTATTAAGAAGAAGATAATCTTATTAAGCAAAGCTCTTTATAATTAGTTTAAATAGTATTTTCGATTTTATAAGCCGCTGCTTATTAAGCAGATGATAGTAAGCTTAAAGCCTAACTAGAGTCGCATTTATATATATAGCGCTTATGCATACCCTTTAATTAAAGAGAGGGAGGCAGGGAGGGACTGCCGAACCTTTAAAATTAAATTATAAGAGCACCTAGGTTACTTAATTAAATATATTACCTCTAATGTTTATAAAATTTAAGTTCTTATACTCTAGTAAGTAATAATAACTTATAATATCGAATTCGATAAGTCTCTCTTCTATAGTCCAAAAGCTAAGCGCGCAAACCCTATATTGCGCTAGGAACTTAAGATAACCCTCTAATTGATTGAAGAGGGAAAGAGAGCTTAAAACGCTAAGTTCGAAGGCATTTTCAAAGAATTAGAGCTTATCGTAGGGCCAAACGCAATTGCCGTAGAAGAAGCCGCTATATAAGAAGAGCCTATATCATAGACCGACGCTGCTCTATAGCCTCCAACTAATGATATAAAAGGCCTTAACTTAAATCTAAATCTAAAAGACCCGCTTAGAAACTTAAGGGTAAAAGTAAGCGAACTAGAAGCTACTTCGCTAATCTTTAAGAAGGTAAATAGCGACTAAAGCTTAAAGGTAATAATTCCCTATAAAGGCCCTATTAAAAAAGGAACTATAAACGACTTTAAGGGAGTCTTTAAAGACGAGTTCTATAAGGCGATCGGCAGATCTTTAGCTACTATTCTATATAAGAATAAAGATAGCTTAAGGACTTTAAGATAGAGTCTTTAATTATAAAGGCAGGCCTTAATAAACTTTAGTAAAAGGTTAGAGGCACTACTACTAAGATCTAGAAGGAGCTCTAATAGTCTTATAAGAAGCGATCTAATAAAAGGAGTAGGCCTTAATAATATAATACCTTAAGTTATAATACTAGCTTAAAGACTATAAGCTTAAGAGATAGAGCTACCTAGACTCTTAAAGGAACCTTTAATAATAATAAAAATAAAGGAAGAAACCTATAGAGAAAAGCGCAAAGAGGAACTCCCTTTTCTTAAGTAAAAGAGGACGAAACGCTTAAGCATTAAGCAATAGGAGACTTTAAAAGTGTACGCTACTACTTTAAAGCATATACTCTTTTAAAGCAATATTGATTTACCTTACTCCTTATATATATAGGAGTTTATATCAACCTTTTAAGCAAACGAATAAATAAGAGAGGATAAGAAGGACCATTTGATAGTTTATATAATTATTAAAGCTGCAATTAATAGTTAGGCAAAGGATAGAGCATAGTCTCCTAATCGCCTATAGTACTAAGGCTTTTTACTAAAGCCTTTAAAAGGATGGCAAGACCTAGAGAAGCACCCTTTTAATAAACGATTTAAGGAAGGAAGGCGCTAGGAGATTAGGAATTTAAAGTCTTAGAGTTGCTAGACAATCGTGCAAAAGGACTACTCAAAGTCCTTACTAATACTATTAAAATGGGTTTTTACCTATAAGGTCAATAGCTTTAGCAAGCTTCTAAAGTGCCGATTATAGCTAGTTATATAAAAGGATCTTTAAAATAAAGCTTTAATTTTCTCAACCTACGCAGCCATACTTATAGCAAGGTCTTTTAAGATACTAATAGCGCTTACTATATACTTTAATATAAAAGTAAAGCAGTTCGACGTTATTAATATATTTATTAACGCTTTTAAAGACCTAAGGAGTGCTCTAGTCATATACTTCCTATTAGATGGCTTCAAGCGCCCTAATATAATAATAGAACTAGACCGCGCGCTCTATAGGCTAAAAGACTCTTTAGCACTATAGTATAAGAACTTCATAGGAACGCTTAAAGGCCTTCAACTTAAGCCACTAGGCGAGGAGCCTTATATTTTTATAATAAAGGACTATATAGTCTTTATAGCGTTTTATATTAATAATATTCAAGTGTTATATAAGGCCTTTAACCTAGATTAAGCAACTCATTTAATTAAAGACCTAAAGAGGGCATATAAGCTTACTATTATAAGAGATATCTCCTAGTTCCTTAAAGTAAGGATTATTTAAAATAAGAAGGTAAAGAGGATCTCCTTAGTTTATAATACCTATATTAAAAAGATCGCTCAAAAGTTTAAAGCTAATATAAAGAAAGTACCTAATACTCTACTATTAAAGAAGGAGTTTATTAAAAACTTAAGGTAAGCTTCCTTAGAAAAGGTAAAGGAGTATTAAGAGAAAATAGACTTTATTCTTTATATAGCAATTATAATACACTTAGATGTTATATTCGCAGCCTTTTAACTATCTTTCTTCTTAATTAATCCAAGCTTTAAGCACCTCTTAGCTATAGACTAAACGCTTTGATACTTATATAGTACGCGCTTCTTAGGAATTGCTTATAACTTTAAGGCTAAGGAATACCAATTGGTTGTATCTTTAAATACTTCTTTTAGAGATAACCGAAAGACCTGCAGATCCTCTTAAGGATACGTCTTCTTCTTATTTAAAGGACCGATTATTTAAAAAGCGAATCGCTAAGCGACTATCACGCTCTCCTTTACTAAAGCAGAACTCTATAATATAGTTTCTATTATAAAGGAGATAATAGCTATAAAACGCCTCTTTAAGGAAATTCGCATAGACTCCCTCTTTAAATGGAATATATATTATAATAACTAATAGACGATTTAACTAATTATTATAAAGAATAAGAAGATTAAGATAAGCCTTTAATATATTAAAATTAGCAATATATAGATCTGCTAAAAGTATTAGAAAGGAAGCTTTTAAATAATCTACCTCCCTACTAGGAAAATGCATACAAATAGGCTTATTAAGAACCTAGACTACTAGAAGTTTAAAAGCTTTATTTAGTTATTAAACCTCTAGAGCTTTTAAACAATCGTTTAACAACTTATACTCGCTAGCAAGTAGTCACTTATTATTAAGAGACTTATACTTATAAGCTCTTACTCTTTTATAATTATATTCATTTGTTTTCTCTTATAAAGCGTACTATAAAAGCTTCTCCTTTTTTAAAAATATAAAAATAGGTAACGTTCTTAAGCCGCTATTATAAGGCGCAACCCTCTCTCAGATTCTCTTAGCTAAGGCTAAGAGCCGCAAAGCCATAGCTATTAGCTCTATATAGATCTCCTCTTAAAAGAGGCCTAAAGGCACTCCCTTAGCCAAAGGCCTACCGGCGAATATACTAGCGATAGCAGGGGCGAAGGCGGGAAGTGCAGCAAGGGCGATAGGAGCGAGGGCAGCAAAGGCAGTAGCAAGGATAGGCGCGGCAATAGCAAGGGCTAGGGAGACGAACGGAAAGACTATAGCAGCGGCTGCAATAGTAAAAGCAAAGGGGATAGAAGCGGCGGCGGTAACAACAGGGGCGAATAGATCTAAGCTAAAGGGACTAAGAGCGAACGGGAATAGGACGCTAGGAGCAAGAGAAGCAGCAATACCACTACTCGCAAGAGTAGCAGACCCTCCTAGCACTAGGGTCCGATCGCTCCTATCTTTTAAAATCAGCTTAAAACTTAATAAAACTTAATAAGATATACTATAGAAGCTTCGAAGCGCACCCTTTACTATATTAAGTAATAGTGCTACCTCCTCCTTAAAGGCGCTGCAAGCGCAAGCCGATATAATAGCCTTTTAAAAGGCAAGGAGAGGTCCGCTAGCCTACTAGCAGCTATTACTTAGTACTATATAATAAACGCAACGCATACTAAAGGTACTATTAAAGCACTAACAATCGAGATTGCTAATACTCTTATATATAATATAATGCATATACGCATTATCGTATTCTATTATAGGCTTAGGCATACGGTGCGCAGTAAGGGCAGGGCTCTTAAGTGGCGGCGGCGGTAGCAAAGGCAGCGGTAGTAGTAGTAAGAATAGCAGCAGCAGCTTATTACCCAGCAGGCATTAAGAGGACCAGGATAGGGTTCTAGCTCCTAAGGGAGCGCTAGCAACCTAGCGCAAAGTTAGTATAACGATACAAGGTACAAGGACTCCAAAGGTCTTACTTTACAAAGGCAACCAAGGCCGCGATAAGCAGGAGTTCCTTTTATATTTAAAAATTATTAATATAAAGACGATATTTTAAATAATAAAAAAGGGTTATTTTTTAAAAGAAGGGAAGGAGAACCTTTGCAATAGAAATACTCTATAAGAAGCCTAATAAAGTACTAGCGTAAAATCGCAAAGATTCCTAAGCGCGCTTATTACCTATAGCAACCCTTCTTATTCTAAAAGGAACGACCTCTAAAGAGGCAGTATATAAGATAAAGCCTCTTTTCTTTATAACTACTATTCTTTCCTTTATTTTATCTATATAGCTAAGCGATTCTAAGAGCATCGCCTAACTAAAGGGTATATTATATAAAATAAGCAGAGTCTCTACTTATTCTAAAGACCTTCTATATAACTCTTGCTAAGTTATAGACTCTCCCTTTTCTTTCCGAAGTCTCCTTACTATATATACACTAGATAATAATACAATTAATCATCTTCCCCTACTTCTGCAAGCCTCCTAAGCGACCTAATGAAGGCCCTCCAGCCAACCGCACCACACTTAAGTATAAGCAGATAGGTGATTAAGGTATATAGAGAGTATTAATTAACTTAAGAACATATACCTTTCTATTAGATTTGAGTGCGTTAACTTTGCAAGTGCTAATACTAAAAGATTAAATAGATCTATTAATTATACTTAAGAAGGGTAGATTATCTTAAGTAGTATAAGAGGTAAACTTAGAGAGATCATTAGAGACGTGCTTACTAGCACTTATATCGTATAGCTAACGATTCTTCAATTTTAATAAGAAGCAGGAGGTAGAAGAACTAACTCCTAGGCCCGGCTTGCGAGTGGAAATTAAAGGCTCGCGAGTGAGAATTGGCCCTAGGGTTAGTAATAGTATAGTATGCCTAAAGAGGTTATTATCTAAATCTTTATCTTCCTTTTAAATCTTCCTTAAAGGCTTCTTACCTTTTGGTAATAATAGCAAGGACTTATCGTCCTTGCCTTTAAGGTGACGGAATATATACTTCTTCCCTAAGTCCTTCTCCTAGGCCTCTCTTTTCGATTTATTAATTGCAAAGCAATCTTCTACCTTATAGTATAGCTCTAGTTGCTTATAATAAGGATAGGAGGAGTTAGGAGAAGTAGTAGTATTCTTAAAGGTACTCTTCTTTAAGTCTTTAAAACCTCCCTTATTTTCTGACTTCTTATAATTAAAGGAATGCGGTTTACTAGCTGATTTATTACTGTATAAGACGGTTCTATTCATTTTTAAACTTTATAAGGCTTGAGCTTTATTAGTAATATCTTTAATAAGAGCTTTAAGCGTAATCTCTGATTTTCATCCAACTGCTATAGCTAAGCGAAAGTTAAAGTGTTATCGATCTGCCTAAATAGGCCATCTACTAAAACAACTAGTAATAAATATAATTAGGTGCTAGTAAAAGGGAAAGGCAGAGTCGAAAGCTTTCAATTTAGTAATTAAAAGCCTAAAGGCGATAATATAAGCTTTGAGTAAGTTAAAGTCATTATATTTAATAGTAACGTAGGTCTATATAGCATTATATTCAAGCACTATTCCAGATCCTTTATACTATTTTTAAAGAGCTTCCTATATATCTAAGGCAGATTTATCACTTTCTATATAAGCTAGTAGGCCTAGTTTGCAATTAAGTGTAATAGTAAGCTTTATCTAAGATTCCTTAGCTTCCTATTTAACCTAATTATCCCTTTCCTTAAGTATAATAGAACAGTCCTATAAGTCAACCTTAAGTAAAGCATATATTCTAGCTTTTGTATAGAGATATATAGTTAAAGCGTTTGACTTTGCAAGGTTCAAAACCTTATTCCTCTATTAGCTATAGTCCTCTATGCCTTTAAGCTTTTAAGACTTAGGGAGGCTAAGGGCAGCCGAAGATAACGATATCTTATTTATATATATATATATAGAGTTGTCGAAAGGAGGAGAAGGAGGAGGAGGAGGAGATAAACTATTAAATTCGAGTTTAGGGTACTATATATCAGTCCCTTTAAAATTAGGTGATTTAGGCAGTGGAGTACTTTTAGCAATTAAGCTAGTAATCTCAGCTATTAGTCCTGATGATTTAGCTATAGTAACGAATCTTGCGTAAGCTTAGATTATTGCGTAGCGCTTCGGAAGGGGAGTAGCCACTATTTTATTATTGAAATAACGCTTATTATACGTCGTTAGTTGAGTAAAACTCAAAATATCGATTAGCCTTTTCGTTTGTAAGGGAGACTCTAATCGATGGAATTTATCGAATGCTATTTATAGGCATATAGGGCTTATAACCTATAGCAATAAGGTTCTCTAATAGTAAACTTAATAGTAAACTAGAAGAGGGTACGAAGAAGTATAAAGTGCAAACGACGATATTAGGTATCTTGATTCATAAGAGCTCTTCTAACTAAGAGCTATTTAAGGTAAGCGGCCTTCTTAGTGAAGGCGCTAAGTCATATGGCAAGTCATATGACATATCATATATATAATATGTCATATGACGGATCATATGACAAACATGTGACGGGCATACCTGCAACATATTGACTTTCCTTTATCACCTGATTTAGTTTCTATTCCATAAAGGCTTCTATTCTATAGAAGAAGCACCTAGAACCGCGCTCCCTTTCTTATTTATTACAGCTTTGTCAAGCAACTTTCATTATTCTAAGAAGCTAAGGAGTATAATAAAGGAGTCTTATATACTAGATCTAGCGCTATTTATAGCTAAGCCTAACTAGGAGCTGCTTCTCACTTAGGGGGTGTATTGCGCCATAAGGAGCCTTAGGCGCTAAGGCCTCTAAGGACTGGCTTATGTAATATACCCCTGAAGTGGCCACGGAGCACTTCTATAAAGGGAGCTCAGATATACAGTTAGAGTAGAATTTTACAAGCTTCTGCCACCACTAGGAATCCACTTCTAAATACAGCACGACAATTATAAAACTCATTTTAAAGCTACTATATATTATAGCGAAGGGTTAGTAAGGAATTTGCTAAGAGTAGAGCAGTGGTATAGTATATCTTAACGCATATAGTGCGCAAGGTACTATAGAGAACTATAGATCTCTTAGTATAGCTTCACTTCCTATAGAGTGGCTTAGCCTTTAAATTTGACTATATGAACTTTATAGCTATTAGCAAAAGGCGTTAGTACGCTTTTGCAATTAGTTATATAAGAACGTTTAAGAACCTTATTAATATAGGTATTTTAATAAAGTAAGATCGTTCTATTTTATCGATCTCTAATTATACATACTCTTAAGAAGTAGTTAGCTAGTTCGCTACCTATGATTTTAAAGAGGTTGCGAAGATCTCTCTTAAACTTATCATATATATCACCCTTCTTTACTACTATAAGGAAGTCGTTGATATAAGTGACGATGAGAATCCGAGAGGCGCGGTTAATATATATGCAATTGTTAGTATCAAGAGGTTGAAAATCGAGCTTTTATAGCTCAGACTATAGCTTTTCTTACTATAGTTATAGAGATTGCTTTAAGCTATATAAGGCCTTAAGAAGCTTAAGATAGTAGTCTTAAGGTAAAAGAACAACCTTATCTTAAATGTATCTAAGAGGTAACTTAATATAGATATTAAAGTCAGCTTTTGAATTAAGGAAAGCTATCTTAATATTGAACTGATCTAGCTTAAAGTCGTAGAGAGCTATAAGCGCAATTGCAATCTTTCAAATAGCAAATTTGCAAACGCTAGCAAAGGTTTAGTTATAATCTTGACCTTATTATTATATATAGCCTTGCATAACGAATCTGACCTTCCATTAGGAGATTTCCCCATTTTAGTCTCTTTTTATTTTAAAGACGAGCCTCGATCTAAGTACTCTATCGTCTTTAAAGAGTTCTAATATAGAGACCTGGAAGTAGAGGATCTCGTGACATAGGTCATATGGTTGGATAAGGACTAAGAAAGGGATATATATATAGGACTACTATTATACTTAGAGATAGCGCGCAATGCCAATTACCTATTCTACCCTTAACTAGTGAATTGTCTTAGTTCTTATCTTCGGAGAGCCTGCTTATAGTACTTCCTCCCTCTTTGTCTTTAGTCTTCCCTTAGGCCTATTCTTATATTATTCCTACTCCTTCTTATATTAGTGACCTATGTAAGGACGATTCTTTTAAGATTTTTTCTTTATACAACTTCTCCTCTTAATTCTCTTAGTTTATAAATAAGAGATCAACCCTTTGAAAACCCCTTTTAAATCTACAATCATTTAATTATTTATAACTATTAGTTATTATTCTTCTATTATTAACTTTGCAATCACTTAGTTATTTGGAACTATCGATTGCCACTCTTTACTATTAATAACCTTAGATTTTCCTATTTCGGCCCCTATTCCGCCTCTCCTACCTTTGATTTAAAAAGCTTAAATTGTCAGCTTATTAGTACGATTATCGGGTTTCTAGCCTCTCTAATATAAAGAAGTTTAATTAGCTATTATAGCTACTTTAAATAATAGCAGTTTCAAGTATTTATATAATATTAAACGAAAGCTCTAATTAGGAGTATCTCTTTAGTTTTTTTAAAAAGCTAAATCGGATACTTTAACTGCCTCTACTTAATAGAACCCTACTCTTTACTTTAAGAATAACCCTTAGGATATATTGATTTTAGAAACTAATAGGAATTGTCTTAAAAGCTAAGATAAATCTTTCTTAAAAACTTTATTTTAGAAATTAGTCTTTGATTTAATAAACCTTTTCTTACTACTAATAATTATAGTACTTTTATTTACTACTTTATACATATTAAAGAAGTCTTAGTAAAGTATAAATAAACTTTTAATAGAAGCCGGATTTTCACTTCTAGGCTAGGCCTACAAGTAGGAATATAAAAATGCAATTTTATATAACTTAAGTTCTTTACCTTCCCTTTTAATAACTATACCTGCTTTTTCAATATTAATATTAGAAAATACTAAAAATACTAACTTTAAACCTCTTATTAACCCTTTACTTAAATCTTTTTAAGCTTACCTTAATTACTTTAAGATTGACTTAGATTCTGAAAACTCTTTAGAATACCTTAAATCCTATATTCGACCTAGCTCCCCTCTTATTAAAACGAATAAAGTAATAATAGCCGCCTTTAAAGCTATTACTAATCATTTTCCCCTTTTTAATTCCTTTAGCGCTTCTTATTTTACTAAAGTTAATATTACTAATTTCTTTAAATAATATAAGGAGACTTATTATAATTTTAGCATTAGATTTAATAAGATAATCAATTGACTTTTTTACTACTATAACCAATCTAATAAAGATATTATCAAATCTTTACTTAAATAGAAGCTTCGCAAGTCTTAAGAACTACTTATTAAGGCTCTTAAGTTTAAATTCTAAGAATTTAATAGATAGTAGATTCGCAATACTTTAGCCTTTTTAAAGGAGTTTATTCTTATTACTTACACTCTTAAGGAACTTAAAAACTACTATTAGACCTTTACTTAAGTATTAAATACCTTAATCGATTAGAAGATTCTTAATAAAGTTAAAAGAAGACGCCTTTTCTTACTTAGATTACCTATTAGCCTTTAAAATAAGATTATTAAGCATTTTAAAATTAATAAGTGTAATCTTATAATATATATTT